>NDXB01007367.1:326807-354342 GCA_002631895.1 Agapornis roseicollis | reverse complement strand
CCTGCCTGACCAATTTGGTGGCTTTCTACCATGGGGCTACAGAACTGATGGACAGCGGTAGAGCAGTTGACGTCATCTACCTGGACTTGTGCAAAGCATTCAACACTGTCCCACACGACGTCCTTGTCTCTAAATTGGAGAGACATCAATTTGATAGGTGGACCACTTGGTAGATAAAGAACTGGTTGGATGGCCACATGCAAAGAGTTGTGGTCAATGGCTCAGTGTCCGGCTGGAGGCCAGTGACGAGTGGTGTCCCTCAGGGATCGGTGTTGGGACCAGTCTTGTTCAACATCTTTGTTGCTGACATGGACAGTGGGATTGAGTGCGCCCTCAGCAAGTTTGCCAATGACACCAAGCTGTGTGGTTCGGTGGATACACTGGAGGGAAGGAATGCCACCCAGAGGGACCTTGACACGCTTGTGAGGTGGGCTGATGCCAACCTCATGAAGTTTAACCATGACAAGTGCAAGGTCCTACACCTGGGTCTGAGCAGTCCCAGGCACAGCTACAGGTTGGGCAGAGAAGAGATTCAGAACAGCCCCGTGGAGAAGGACTTGGGAGTGTTGGTCAATGAGAAAATGAACATGAGCCGACTTCAGTGTGTGCTTGCAGCCCAGAAAACCAACTGTATCCTGGGCTGCATCAAAAGGAGCGCGACCAGCAGGTCAAAGGAGGTGATCCTGCCCCTCTACACTGCTCTCGTGAGACCTCACCTGGAGAATTGTGTGCAGTTCTGGTGTCCTCAACATAAAAAGGACATGGAACTCTTGGAACAAGTCCAGAGGAGGCCACGCGGATGATCAGGGGACTGAAGCATCTCCCATACGAAGACAGGCTGAGAGAGTTGGGGCTGTCCAGCCTGAGGAAGAGAAGGCTGCGTGGAGACCTCCTAGCAGCCTTCCAGTATCTGAAGGGGGCCTATAGAGATGCTGGGGAAGGACTCTTCATTAGGGACTGTAGTGACAGGACAAGGGGTAATGGGTTCAAACTTAAACAGGGGAGGTTTAGATTGGATATAAGGAAGAAATTCTTTCCTGTGAGGGTGGTGAGGCACTGGAATGGGTTGCCCAGGGAAGTTGTGAGTGCTGCATCCCTGGCAGTGTTCAAGGCCAGATTGGATGAAGCCTTGGGTGGCACAGTTTAGTGTGGGGTGTCCCTGCCCATAGCAGGAGGGTTGGAACAAGATGATCTTAAGGTCCCTTCCAACCCTAACTATTCTATGATTCTATGTTTCCCAGACGTAGCACATAAATGACAAACCAAAAACTTTCATGTGTATAATGCCTGTAAATCTCTGAGGTCTTTCTCTTCTTCCCCTTTCCCCCCTGACTCCTGTTCTTTTGTCTCCCTTTGTCTTCCTGTTATCTCTTTCAGCTTCATGTCACCATGGTTTTTTTCTTCTGTACCCTTCCCAGTCTCCAGGTTACTTTCCCCTCATCAACAATTGCTGATTTTCTTTCCTCTTTGACAGGTTTATTTTTCTTCCCAGATTTACTTTCCCAGAAAGCACTTTCATCTTCATTTCCTCCTATCACCCACAGTTGACAGACTCCTGAAACACATTGTTCCAAGCAGTATATTCTGCCCACAATGCAACAGCTCTGCAATCGTCTCTTACAAGCTTATGTCTGAGTTCACACATTGCATGTCTTCAACACCAGCTTCTGTCATGCTCAAACAAGTGGTACGTGCTAGTTTGTAAGGCAAAACCATAGCACAAACTAACGTCCAAGTCCTCCTTTTCTACCCTGTCATTATTACTTTCAGCCTCTATTATTAAGGTCACTTTAAGGCAGATGCTTAAAATATTGCTAAACAGCACTTGGTGGGAAGGGTGAAAACTGAGGATATATTTGACTGTTGCCAAGGAAAAAGGCAGGTGCTCTGAATGAAAAGTAGTATGTGGGTTTGGAGCTGCAGGCACTGAAAGTTTACACCCCCTTAGAAGAGTCGTGACTTCTTTTGTGATGCTGCCAATCCCTTTCTGGCAAGGTGGTGAGCCTGTCCCAGCTCCTGCCTGCTCCTCCTGCCTCCAAGCCCAGGGATGGTGCAACCTGCATTGCAACACATCATTGCTCGTCATGACACTCTTCTGGCATGGAACAGGTTATTTCAGGGTCTGACAATACTGAAATACTACAATACAATACAGACACACTGCAAACAAAGCACAACAAATAAACACACACACAGTTTCAGCAGGATTTCCCTTAAAGCAGGCACTTGCTCAGATCATGTGCACAGGGCACATGTGGGGGCAGCTGCCTTCTGCAGGGCCTCACGGATAGTGGCTGCCAGGAAAATCTGGATGAACAACTGTGTAGCGCAGGGTATAACATTGCTCATGTTTCTGCATCAGAGCTAATCTACGTTCAGATATACTCACACTGTGCTCAGACCAGAATGTGGCAGCCATTTAATGACGCCAGCCAAACCAGCTTCTAATGTTACGATTGCAATGGTGAATACAGGTTTTATTTTTATTTTGTTTCCTCATGAAGCATTAATCTTGGAAGTACCCATGCAGGTGTTGAGAGGACTCTAATAGCTACTCACCTACTTTATTTTCTCAGATACCCATGTTTTCATAGACAATGCACTTTTATATAATTGAGTTGTACAAATTAAGAGTGTCTTCAAATTCAAGGACTGTACTTACTCCCTTCTCCATTTCCCAGGACTTGGATGAAAATGCCTCTTGTTTTTAACTGAAGTCTAAACTTAATGGATGTTGAGCTAAACCTCATGCTCCTGGTGGCAAAAGATGCCTATTCTCAAGAGGAAATTGAAGAAAGAGAAAATGTAATGGCTTTGAGTAAGGACTATATGAAAGGAGAGGCTGCAATCTTTTTATTACAGCACAGGAGACAGAGTGTTAGAGGGCTGGTTTTTTTACAGATGTCTTGTTCTTCCATTCAGAATATGACACAGACCAACCAGATCACACTTCACTCAGGTGTATGTAGGTCAGCAGTTTGCTCACCCTCTGACCTCAGTTTTCTTACCCATTTTTCTATATGCCTTATTAATTTCTTTAATACAGCTCCAGCCTTCTTTCCTCAGCTTTTCTCTCATCAGTTACATCCACAACAAACACATGTGTGCCTTAGAGATGCCAGAATTTCTGTGTAAGTGCTCTATAAAAAGACCCATTTCCAGCACTACGTTTTTATTTTTCTCCTGCAATACTTGTTAGGCTGCCTTGGGTACCTACCAAAGTGACAAACACGCAAAGGAAATGTTTGTGCATTGTAAAGCTCCTGCTTTGCTTGCCTAATAGCAAATCATCCCTGATAGGAGTTATTTGTCTGCATTTCTAGAGATAATTATGGCATGAAAAGTTTTCTTTGGCTTCCGTTCCCAGTTGTGTCCAAAAAGCACTGATTTCAAGCTAGTGAGGTGTCAGTTGTCCATTGTACTGAAGACGAGAACAAAACATCTTCATTAGCATCAGCAGGTAGCAAACATCAAGTAGGAATCACCCCCTATGGGGTAAACACCATTTAATTGACTTCCTGCTATTTTGGCAGTTATTAAAAAATTTAAATATGTCCCCTGACAGAACAAAGAAATACAACTTATAATGAGAGTTTGATTTAAAACTGTGGACAAGTAGCTCCTGTGAACATCGTACAAACAGCAGTGTTACAAAACAAGCATGACACCTACAGAACCCATAGAGATGAGGGGCTGCTCGTGCTCCTGGCTTGCTCTCAGAGCCCATTTTTTAATTAAATGGACAGTGATTCAGGGCCATGTTCTGGGAACATTTAGCAACCAGCAAGAGACCTCATTTATAGCCAAGTGAAGAATGACACATGCAGGTGAAAGCATGAGGCCAACCACAATAATCAGATGACAACAGCCAATTGAGAACTGGCCAGCCAGCTGAGAATGATGCCTTGGCTCTTTCAAACCTGCTACAGGCCTTCTAACACCGAGATCTTCAGGACTTCATAACCAAACCGGGGCAGATGTGGAGTAACCAGAGCTGCTTCCTGCTCTGAAACAGCTCAAAACTGAGTCCACATCCCTGTGAGGGGCATCTGGAAGCATTACTGTGCCTTGCTTGCTATTACCATAAAGGAATACAAGCACAGTAATGTCATGTAAGACACTCTGTTCTTCTGTCTTTGGAGTTCCTTTTTCTGGTGTCTTCCCAAAAGATGGTCCTGCCACAGTCCACTTGCAGGGAGGAAAAATAGCACTGTGGTTAAGGCTTGAAGTCAATGCACTGTGTCAGAGAGGGCGCAGCTGCTGCTTCTGCCAAAACCCCAACCCCTTGTGGCTTCCCAGGGTGCTAATTTAACATACCTCTGTTTATCTGACAAGGAAGGGCAGAGGTCATCACAGGATGAGGAGGCTGACATGTCTTAAAGACAAGGAGCTTTTTATCTGTGGTCCAGATGTGGTCAGTGTTCAACTAAGAAAAAAGCAATAATGACCAAAGCAAACTTTCAGCTATGAGACAGGCTCTCACCATGGATTTTTAACCAGAAGAAAGTCCTGCTAGCATTGAAGTCCTCACTTCACTGGGACTGCAGATCTAGGAAGAGGATCCAGAGAACATCTCTCAGTGCCCCTTGTGTTTATTGGATAGGAAACCTGTTTAAATAGCATCAAGTGACTGAAGCAAAACAATACAGTCCAGGAAAGATTGCCAGGCATAGCTGTATGCTCCCTCCTATTTTTCAAGCATTTTTTTTTTCTGTTGCGTTTATTTCCTTCCATTTCAGTGAAAAGTAAAAGCAGGTGGAAATTCAAAGAATGCTCACTGAAAGGCAGTGCTTTCCACAAGACATCAAATCTTTATTAGCATCCAACCTCACTCCTCTGCTGCACTAATTTGTCAAATATCCATTTAAAACCTACAGAGACTTTACTACACACTGAAGCCAGGATTGACAAGCCTCCAATTACAGAGGCTGTGTAGAGAGGCAGAGCGCAAGCTGCAGGTGTACAGCTTTGTCCTGTGTTGCTTGTGAGATTTGAAAGAGATTAATAAGGTCGGTAGAGGAGCAAATATTTAGAAAGATGGTGACCGAAGGAAAAGGTGAGTTTGATGCACTTGCAGCTGAAACGTGGCTCTGCAGAGCTCAAATGTAGGGCTGGGATAGGAACAGAAGGCAAAGAAGGTGAATGGGAAATGTTTCAGCCTCATAGAGTCAAGATAAAATTATAAGGAGGAGGAAAGGACAATGTGATGTGATCTGTGGAGAGAAAGATTCATTGCAAACACTTTCTGGGTTTGGACTGTCAAGAATGCTCCCTTTATCTTGATCCCTTTTGAGAGAAAGAGAAAAAGCAGCTGTGCCCTGTATGTGAAGGAGACACATGGGGCAGACAAAATTTTGCCTATGGAGCAAGATGGAAGGAAAACCCACCCTCACTTTGCGTACAAGAGCACACAAGGGTGTGCTTTTAAGGAAGGGTGAAAGCGGAGACTTGAAAGAAAAACTATTCTGAAAAGAATTTCTTTTTCCCAGGCTTTGCACAGGGTTTTACTGCTGAAGGGATTCTGACAGCAAGACAGACCAGGCAAGTGCATTTGGGGTCTCAGCAGCATGCCCCAAGCCAAGAAGCCAGATGGAGAAGTGCTCTCAGGACCATGGAGAATCTGCAGCACACACTGTACTGCTAGTGAGCACAACATTGCTCTCGTCTAGCTGATGGGTTAAGGGAACATAACACTATTTTCCTCTGTCCCCAGAGCCTAATACCTCAAAACACTGTGCATCCACTGTACATCCTACTGAGAGCTCCATGTCTTGTCCACTAGCCAACCCAGATCTCATCTTTGCCACCACTGGCACAGTAAGAGGCATCCTATATTCCATCAGACTGAGCTAGAAGTGACAAAGGTTCCAAAAGCCATAAACCCCAGTTGTGGTCAGGTAAGGAGGAAAACAAGTACCTATGTAAACAAGGGATTATTTAAAAAAGAAACCAAAAAATCCCCACAACCAACACCCTTCTCCCCCCCAAAACTGTGGTGCTTGTGTTTATTAGTTACCAGTAACTGAAACAGGACGCTACTTTTCACTAGCATCCTGTAAACAAACTTAAAGAGTGGTACTCTCTGCTAGGAGGAAAGAGCTATTGCCTCTCCTGCCCCACGTCCAGCTCCTGTGTCCTCATTCTGCTGACAGCAGCAGTCTGTTGTGTATCCCAGTGCTACCAGCTGGCTTTTCTAGACAATAATTTCCAAATCTATGTGTCTGCTTAGACTACAAAGCCTTGTACATTCAATTATTCTCCTGACTCTTACCAAGAACATGTTTCTAAATTAATATAAACTTAACCAAAATGCAATTTTATAACTGATTCATATTGCATCTGCTCTTCCTCCAAATTTAGTTTGGATAATGCTTTCTAACCTACCACTACATGAAACAAACTGAAGAACTTTGCTATTATTTCCATGTGCCTGTAGACTCAAATGCAGCCATCTGTGCAACTTCAGGCTCTGCTTCTGAGCCAAGAATTGTTATTTACGTACATCTGTCCTTGGTCCTCTCTGGAGGAACATATCTGTACAAGTGCTTTTGAGTACATGTCTTGGTCTGTGAGACTCCCTCCACCTGTGCAATCAGTTATCTCAGATAGCAGTCACGAGGGCTTTTGAAGAACAGACACTTGGGAACACCTGCTTTTCAGTTACACAATCAAGTAACTTTATATCAGCTTTCCCTTGTTTTCTTTTTTATACTGCAAAATTTCACATTTCCCTTGACTTCCCTTTACTTTGTTTCCTAGCTTTAATGTGAACCTTTCTCTTTCACCTTCCCTGACTGATCTCTTCATTCTAGCAATTCTCATTGGCCATGTGAAGTGTGCCAGTGACACACAGGTCACCAACACAAATAGATCTTCTAGATTTCACTTTTCACAGTACATTTCAAGGACTGGCGGCACATACACATCTATTATTAAAGGAAGTGCAGCAAGGTGAGAGTGGATTAAAGCTTTTGGCACCTGGTGAAACAGGAGCAGAATTTTCATGCCACCAAATGAGTACATAGATTGTGTCTGTACTGAAGTAAGAGGAAATTAGTTTTAAATACAGACATTTAAATGTCTGTTGGCCTGGGTAAGTGGACCTGCAACAGAAATCTTCAGAAAGGGATAAATCTTGCAAACAATGGCCTACACCAAGGTGCAGAATACCTGAGGTACTGCTGATGACATGGAAGACCCTTATACTCCATTAGCTACTTCTGCTTCAAACCCAGCCTGGGGTCAGTCCCATCTACTCCTGTTTGTTCCCAAACAGTAGGTGTTACGAACAATTTTGGGCTTACATTTGCAGAATTTGTTGTCACCCATGAGAGTTTATCTGGGTAAGGACATCAGAATAAGCACAACTTCCCTTTCCTCTGGGTATATAAAATGAGATTGTATATTTAACATGCTTGTTCCTACTGGTCTTAAACACATCAGCCCAGAATCCTATACTCAGGTGTATCCAGTGGGACTTCTGATCACAAACACTGATTTCTGGGGTGGTGTGGGGCTCAGAAGGCCACTGATGTAGAGTTTCCATGAGGCCCAAAGTGCAGGCATTTATTATTTTATTGTTTCAGGTTATTTTTAGCAGACAGAACAGTTTTAGTGTTGTAGTAAGGTGCTGAAGGGTTTGTAGCAGTTACAAGGCAACAATTCTTCTTTCACCTTTATGATGAATTGAAATTTTAGGTCTGCCTGTCAGCTGAGATTCCTGCATCATTCCATTCAAAAGCTCAGCTGATTCAGCTGACTGATTTAGATGGCTTGGCAAATAGAAACCCAGCACATTGGCATATTTCTCATCAAACAGCCAGCGGAAGTTTTCTGGACAGCAGCTACAGTTTAAATTCCAGTAGCCCCAGTTTCCCTTGAACACAAATCCATTCTTATCCCTTCCATTTCTGTTTACGGTCTGCTGTGCCTAGACCCTTACCAAGCACGTAGAGTACTGAAGGTGACAGCTCAGTTAACATCACTTGGCTTTCCATTTGAGCTCACCAAATATTCATATTACTCTGTCTTGGGGATACAATTCACTCCTTGAAGAAATTTGCAGTTCAACTTCAGCTGAGAAGTTCAGTAAAGTGAGAGTTCATCAGGAGCTTTCCTATAAAACTATCTGCTCAAAGAACTTTTGATGGAGATGAGGCACTCAGAGTGACCCTTTTTGGCAGGGAGAAAGCTTCTCTAACCCAAGACAGAATTTCTGATTTAAGATGAGAAGGGAGCAGGTTTTAATTCTTTCTGTTCTTGGTTCGGAGAAAGGATTTAAACCTCAGCTTGCCCCATTCCAGGTGAAACAAACCCACGGAAAGGTTACATGGAAAACAGACTACAACCTCCCTGAGCAGGGGTTTTATCAATGCCTATAAACTATTCTTAACTGGAAAACCAGGGAAAACAGATTAGAAATCTCTAGAGAAACTGTTACTGTACTTCAGTGGGATGCAAGACAGTTACTCATGTCCCAGCTCTGCATGCAAAGCAAGTATCTGGACCACATTTTAATTTATTTATTTATTTTACTCTTTTCTACTTTTTAAAAAACGAGCTCTATGCAGCTCTGAAATACATCAAACTGATTGTGTAGATTCAAGGTGATTCCAACTTGGACAGCACACATGCCCAAGCTGTCCTAGTAGGTATGGTGTATATGATTTGATATTTTGTACCTGAGCTCTTGGCTGTTTACCAATGACAATAACTGAATTGCTGGAGAATGAACGACAGATTGTAACTCAGTTCTGCTCGAGTCCCACAGCTAAGTGCACTGCTATTACCATTCATCTCTTATTTGATTTTTCCCATTTTACATTGTTAGGTTTTAGAATAAAATGATTCATAAGTCCTGGCCATCAAGGAGACACTTTAGCTGGTACTCAGTGGAAGGGTTTCATGTGTCATCATTCCTCCTTCTGAGTCAGCAACATTGTTGGCCAGTGGAACAAACCCCTAACAGCATCTCCTCTTGGCTTATATGACAAGTAATACTCTGACTTTCATAATGGCTGCATACATTACATGATTCATAACTCCCATTAGCCCTGAAATTTCCAGCAGCCTTGCTTAAAAGCTGGCATTCACCCTTGATGTTAGCTCTCTCCTTCCATCTTATGTAATATTTTGGCAGTACTTATATTTTACTTAAAGGTCTAAACTCTTTTTTTTTTTCACCCTCATCGAACCTGGGCACAAGTCCTTTGCATCAGGATATTAGTGCATTCTCCTGCATCAGAAAAATGAAAAGTGTCCAATTTGCATTGAACACGCCATAGTGCTTTTGCAGAGAACACTTCATCAGCTAGCTAGTAAAAAAAAACCAAACCATAACTTTTAAAAGAAATGCTTCCACATATATCAAATTAACTGAAGAACAAGATAAACATCAATATTGTTAGTGTTCACTCTAATATGACCAGCTGCAAATAACTCACTTGCTAAAAGAGAATGAAAGTACAGGTAAGAGAAAGAGAAGTTAGATTGTAATTATACTGTGAAACTGGTTAATACTTTTTTCTCAGATCCCAACAGATGAATAGCAAAACTCTGCCCATATTTCACAACGGTGTCCTCAGGGTAGCTGGGGGAACAAGCTGCAAACAGAGGCTCACACGTCATTTTTAAAATCTATGACTGCACAACGTATTTAAATGTTCTCCTTGCTCTGAAGACAATCCCATGCAGGTGGTAAGCCTAGTTTATTGTTTCACCATCCTCATGTCCAGTGAGGGGACACGGATTTTTTTGCTTCCTATTTTAACACATTTATATTGGTAGCTGATAGCTATTTTCTCCAAGTTTACCTGCCAGATGACAGTAAGAAGTTGTGCAAAAGCAGAATTTCATAAATATTTATCATTTAAATCTCTGAATTTTAAAGTAATCCAGGATATAAAGACACCCAGATCATAAATTTTTAGGATGAAATACACTTGGCTCATGATAGTTCAAGAGCCAAAGTATCCGAAGGTAGAATAGAAAACAACACGTAAAAGAATCATGTAACATTTTTTCTTTGACTAAACAGCATAAAATTAACTTGAATAATGAACTAGTAGGTAGAAAGTACAGATGTATTTGAAAGCTTAAACACTCACTGATTGCATTTATACTCCCCCCAAAAATCAGAAGTAGTATTTTCCTTATTCACATTACTTGTAAATGAAATAAATAATAAACTTTTTTTTCAGACCATTGTTCCATTTCTATGTCTATTGACTCTCCAAGGTAAAACCCTTCACCAGAAATTGATTTAGACATCTGAAACTTTCTGAATGTAAGGAACTGGGAAAATGACATAAACATCTGTCTCACAACTGAGGTCATCACATCAAGCAGAGTCCAAAACCTGGAAGCTCCTTAAATCCTGGCATGCTGTAAAAAGCAGTATGGAGCAGCAAAAGGACTGTCAAAACAGATACACAAGCCCACGCAGAGGTTAATCCACATCAGGCCCTTCAGAAATTACTTGATTTGCTAGGAATTCTTCTGAAATTTGCACTAACTAAGCAGTGATCTACATAGCACTGCCACAAGATGTTTTCATTTGGAAAAAAAGAAACTAAACTCCTTCTTTAACTGGAATTTTGTGCTAGGTTGCCTACTTTGTCAATAAAAGATTTTAAGTTTTCTGTGGTTTTTAATGGCTGTGCAAGATATTCTGCTTTGTATTGCTGCAGGCTACAAGAGTGTGCCACCTTAGCAACTATACTTGATCACACCACTTAAATTGTCACAGAAATCAGGCTCTACCACCCATAAAATCTGATCAGGCTGAGGAAACAATTGGACTGCTGATTTTCTTCCCTCAAAAGAAGAAAGTAGATGCTGTGGCAGAAACTGCACTGACTTCAACAGGTAAATCTGCAGTTGCCTTGTCTATACGTCAAGGTGCTTGTCTTTTCAGTCTTGCAAAGAACTGACAGAACTAAGTTAAACAGCATGAGAAATCTAAAATCCTTGCTTTCAAAGGCAAAGCACAGAAACACCTTTCATTAGGACCAAGATATGAATACATCTAGAATCAGGTATAGCATTTCTTAACCTAATGATTTCTTATATGTTAAAATCTAATAATGTTGCTGAATCTCTCAGATTTTTTGTGAATTCCCAGTTATGTTTTTTTTAGGGCAGCACATTACAATGAATCCTTTATTTGCCCTTTGCCAATTTCCACAAAGCAAGATTGTTGGCACTGAGAGAACTGAAATGGAATTTGAAGCACACCTAATTGAAAAGAAAACCAAAACAAACCAAACAGAAAAACCTACAAGAATAGGAAAAAGACATAATTTAAGACATCACAGTAACAGATTACTGGGGACAAAAACAAAAGATGGTTATTAGACAATTTCCAGGCACAAAAAACACTATGTACAGCTTGGTGCTTCTACCTTTTATATATGTGCATTCTTGAAGCAGAACTATGAAGGTTTTAAAGCTATGCTGATGATACGGTCTGTAAGGCTGTGGTTTCTGTAATGAAATTCTTCCTTCTATACAGGATGGCCAATGGAGAACAGTTTAAATATCTTAGAGTATGGGTATAGCAATGAACAAATGAATGCAGCTGCTATTATTTATTTGTATGTCAAAGGCCTCAAAATCAAGTCACTCAGGAGAAGCTGAAGTAGAAAGTAAGAGATGGAGTCAGGGCACAGAATTAGCTAAAATGGTACAAGGTCCCATCTTGCTTGAGAAACATGTCTGTGGGAATTTGCAGAGGTGGAAAAGGACAGATTTCCCAGTGAACAAATCAGCAAGTAGAACAATGGCATTTTACTTAAAAGTGGAGATGATTTTAAAGGTTTTAATGAACACAGGTGAGGGGGCATCACGACAAGAAATATAATTAAAAGGTGAATAATAAGCAAAGAATTTCTACATTCAGATGAAGACTCACAGGCAACTTTGTACAGTTCCAAATTACATGTGTCACCTTCAGATGAAGACCTGCAGATTACTACAGCCAGGTCTGTATAAACTTCCATTCAACTTACCTACAAGCAGCTTAAAAAACAATGAACATTTCTTTCTCCCCCATCCCACACCATAACAGCAGAAACAGCAGAGATGACAGCACTTAGTCTCACAAGTTAATAGTTTACCTTATTTAACACCAGTTCCTTTCTCCTGAATTATGCAGCAAAATTTACACATTCAGGGAAAAACTAGAAACTAATTAAGGATCTGGAAAAGTTCCCTCACATGAAAAGTAAGGGAACCGAGACAAGAATACAAAGACAATAGCACATGGAAAAGGTGACAGCAAGCTTTTAACCATCACTTTCCTTACTTGAAGACGACACAGGATCTGAAAGTTGTCAAATTCAGGTGGCTTTATCAGATCTTCTTCAGACAACAGTCAGCTTGCAAGTTTGCTGAAGACTTCCTCAACTTATTTATCTTTAGCATACATTTTAATATACTGATATTCAATATAAAAGTACTGATAAATACTTGAGAGAATAAGTAATATGGGCTAATTCTCAATGCTTTTGGCCTCGCACTAAGAATGTGAACTGGGTATCAGAACTAAATATCCTTTATGGACACACTAACTGAGTGCATACAGGTGGTTTCCATCTTTCTCAGAATCATGCAACTCCAATCTACGCACGGCACTGAGAAAGGTAAACTACCTGTCCTGGTTCTGTAATTCTACATGCTCCTGAAATGGCATATATTGCATGTAATCCTCCAAATGAATCCTCTCCGTCAGCCACATAATTTCACACCATTCCACTGTTAATCCTCTACTCTGGATTTTAACAGTATTTATTACTGAGACTGCTTACATAGCTAATTGTCAAGGTTTAGATTAAGAGATTTTTTTCTATCTGTATTTCTTCACCTAAGACAGCACCATCCCATGCAGTTTCTTTTGTACCAACACTAAAGTTTAGCAAATGACCATTCTATCTGCCAAAACCTCAAATCCAATTCCTATTCTGTTCCAGAAGAACCAATTTATCATTCCTGAAACAGACGGCAGGAGTCCTTGCAAAATAGTAACAATGGCATTCACCTCTGCAGATGTCTCAATAAAAATCTGTAATACGCTTCTTTCAGTCAAATGATCTATGCTTTCCAAAGACACCTCTCTTGCTCTCGCCACACTTTCTTAACAAACACTTCTGGCCCCTTCCCAGTCTTACGGATAAACCAGTGATTTTTGGATTAGTTTAACACAAAACTAGTACTGGTAGGTTTCTGCCATCCAGATTTTCTCTCTGCTGTGTCTATGTCCCATCTCAGAAACTTTTTTCAAGTGACTGTGTCACCTGTGCTTGCAAACTAAAAGAGTGCATAATTTCAAGCTCCTTATAGGCCTACTAGAGTATTCTGTCAAAGAAAGAAACAAATTAGCTTGCTAAATTTCTACTTCTAATATTAGCCAACTGAAAAAAATAACAGACAGCCTGCAGCTAAGAAAAGGATGAAAACAAGTCAGGTATACTAGCTACAATAATAAAGTAACTAAACAATTAAACAGTTCTTTTTTTTTTTTTTTCTTATTTAATAAATAACATAAAAATGAGAACCACTTATTGGTTTGGTTTTGGTTTTCAGTTTTTTTGGTTTGGTTTTGTTACATCGTGGAAATAAAGAGTTTCTTATCTAACTCCAGCAATAATACAAGCAATAATGAAACCGATTTGGATTTTTGGGTGGACATTCGATATCCTGTTTAAGTGGAGTCCAGTGGGCACAGCCTCACAACTAGTGATGACTTTTCCACTCCTGGCTTGGTTTTCTTTTGTGGTGCTCTGTCTCCATAGATGGCCTCACTGTTTGTTCACACAAATAAGAAAATAAAAACCATATTCCTTGGTTAACATTGAAAAAATCCACAAAAATGTGGCAAGCTTCAACAACTGATCAAATCATAACTGCTTTTAAATCACTGTACAGATGTTCAATTATGTTTGTCACATCAACAGTAACATGGCATTTTTTCTTTAGAAAAAAAAAACACACCCAATAGTATATGCACATACACACACACACTTGACAAAAACACTTTTATGTGGTTTACATTTCACTTTTATTTAATCCTCAAAACTGCCCATATTGCAGGGTTTTTCTTGATGAAATATGGAACTGAGCAATTAATTCTACAAAATTATGGTAAAAACTTGCTCATTTTTCTACCTTATTGCTAAGAAACTTTACAGGTGCACAGTTTGTAAAAATAACCCTTTTAAGACTGAATGTATACACATGCTACAGGATTTAGAAAGAAGTCATTAGCATAGCACCTCCAGATGGGGCAAATGCAGTGCTGAACACAGCATGTTTACAAAGTTAGAACTGCTCATTTAATTTACAGCATCCAAAGGGAAAAAGTCGTTCAGTCCTAAAAGGGTTAAGTAGAAACCCTAATATACTTCTTTTTCTAACAAAGCTGCCACTCAATCCCACAGTACAGTGCTTGAAAACAAAGTCAAAAGTCTGGCACAGGAAAGTATACACATTTGTTCAGTACTCATAAACACAGCTGCTTTTGAAAGAAAGTAAGCAATATGGTTAATAATTGAAGAGCATCTTAGTTTCAAGATGGACACCTCAATGGAGTCATTCAATCAACAAGTGGGTAGCTTACTTCCAATAGAGAATTTGCTTCACTTGGCATTAAAATTTCATATATTGGGAATTCTCTGATTTATGTCTTGAGTTCATGTCTTTTCAGGTAACCATTCTGATCTTACAAGTTTGTGCAATGAAAAGAAGTACAGAATACCATTATTAACACAGTCGTGGGATGCCCTCAGGCAAATAATTAGGAAAAACATCAGCAGCAGTTTATTGAAGACTATGCTAGTGTTGAATTCTGAAATGCAGCTCCAAACAAAAGAAAGTAAGAAAAAGGCATTGCTAAATTTGAGCACTTAATATGCTTTTTATGCTTTTTCTTCCTATAGTTGGAACTAAACAACATTCTGAACACAGACTCAATTTCTATGTATATAGAATTAACAGCAGACTTAACACAGCTAGACTTGAACAGTTATAATAGTTTCATACTGAAACATTCTAAACGTAGTTTTATCAAAATCTTGAGATATTGTTAATAGCATTGATTAACAGCTCACAAGGCCAATAAATGTAACAATATCACCCCACAGGAAAAAGTTCAGGAAGATAATATATCTGAACTACCAGACATCTTAACAACAGTAAGGACCTGGAAGACCATTTCTGTACTACTGAATAACTACTGGCAACAACGGAGCCACAAGCCCAAGGATAAAATGGGGTTTAAAATGATATTGTAAGCAGAACTTTAATAGTCTCTTTTTTTTCACCCACTTCACTGTAGTGTGTAGAACACCAAATATTAGGCTAAGTCATTAGGTTCTTTACAAGTCAAGGAATATTGCATCTACTGGGCAAAGTTACTGTAAGTACAGAAACTGAATATAAAAAGTATTGCATTCATATGTAAAAATTTTAAAATAATGAGTATAAAAGCATGTGTCAAGTTCTGAAAAGCTATTTTAAATAGTCTTTGAAGGTCAAAAGGCTTGTTATGGTTTGTCTACCATGTGTATAGTGTGGTTTCTTCTTGAATACTCTCTGAATCTGATATATATTTATCGCTTATTTTAAGTCTCAGTCTAACTGGTGATGAAAATCTGTGGCTCTTGAATTAAGCCATACTGTAAGATACTTATGTGCTTCTAACAAAAACACTGTGAAATGATTCCTGCCACAACACAATTAAAACAAAGTTTTATAGCACTCACAAAGGTAAACAGATTTGCAAGTAAATGCCAGTAAACAGTTTAAAACAGAGATAAGGCCACAATGAATTCTGCCCTTGGTCACTGAAACGGAGATGAGGTGAGGCAGTATTCACTAGTGCTAAGAACCAGCATTGCAACTATGTCATGGGAAGAAATTTTGTCAGACAGAATAGCAAATATGAAGGCCTGTGGTAGAATACAAGCACATCTTCAAAGGACAGTGGCACCGATTTTACTATTAGCTAAATATGCTTCATAATCGATTTCTTCCTTTAACCACATTGTTTCACATATACAACAGAGCACTAAAGCAAACAAGTAGAACGGAGCACAGAGTACCCAAATATGGTGCAGAGACAATGCTTTAAAATGGTGGTGGGTGTTGAAACTGGAATAAGTGGTCAGAAATAAAAACCCTATGAAAATGGTCAACAGATAAGCTTGTAAGCAACACACTGTAGGAAGCCACAGGTTCACATTTACACAGCAGTTGTGACTCTTGCTTCAGGGTATGGAAAAGGCTGAACACAGCACAACATTTGTATTTTGGCTTTTAAAGAGGAAGATCACGCTATCAGATCTTGTCCTGTGAGTCTATACCTAGTTCTGTGACTACAAATGAACTAGTGGGGTATACTTTCAAATACAAATGAGGCAGGCAGGTCTACAAGGAGGGACAAAAACATGGCAAAGTCAAAATGAGAAACAAATGCAACAACCAACAAAGTCAAAGTGCAAATAAGCCTTGAATTTATGATGGAGAGAAGACTTGAATGCTGCATAAGCTGTTGGCAGGGAAAGAGAAACCCACAGGAAATAAGGATGGAAGGAGTTAACATCTTCATAGTGCTTTTATGGTTTTCTATTTGCCCATTTCTAAGTAATAAAATTTTCTTCTAGTTATTATGGTATGATCACTTCACAATGAAAGCACGTTCTCAATACAAGTGTTACACCAAAGTCTGGCCTAATTTACTGAACAGTATGAAGAAAAACATGCCTGTTGTGATTTTCAAATGATGAAGGGCATCACCTATCGATCCCATTTGTAGCACATATTTCTCATGGTACTTTAGTTACATGCCAACAAGACAGAAGACATGCTGCCAAATGAAGTTATTGGGAACATTCCACTTTTGAAATAAAACATTTAACTTACACTTAATACAAATTATGTACAAGATTAGAAAAACCTGAACAGATCCTGAAACATTTTCAGATGTACTATGACTGAGCAAGGAAGAGGGGGAGTAACCCAGTAACAACCCTTCAAAAACACCAATGTATGCCTGTGACATGAACAATCATTAATATGACTGCTTGAGATGCCACTTTTAAAAAAACTCACGTAATGTTAGAACCTCATGAATTATCACTATAAATACATATTTAAAAAAGGAAAACAGAAATAACTATTAACAATGACTGAAAACAGAGCACTAAAGTTAACATACATTGCATGTATTGCAGGCAAGGCAGAGGCATTTTTTAAAGCTTTTGCACAGACTTCATATAATCTTAAAAAAAATATGCTGGCCTTTACAAGGTTCTACTTGCTGAAATAAAAAACAATTTCAGTTCATAAAAAGTCACAAGACTTCAGTTTAAAAAAAGGAACAGTTCCAGCCACAGACCAAAAATATATATATTTTTTTAAAACTGGAAGAGTATGGTAATTAGATTATACAAGCATGGTCAGGCTTGGAACCTGAATATACTTCGGAGCAAAAGCTCAGAGGAAAAAAAAAATATAAACTATTTGGTAACAAAAGTGTACTATATGTTGTGATACAAAAAAGGTATGGTGAAAATGTACCTTTTATACTAAAGCTTATACAAGTTCCTTGGTCCATAAAAACTATGTTGTGTTCATGTCTTCTAGTTTGCTCAACACGTATCCCAGCCACATATTTTGTTTCTTGCCCATTAAAAAAAAAAACAGCTGAAAAATAGATTTTCAATAAAGTTCTTATGTTTCCGGTGGTGGTAGTTGTTATTTTTTTTTTTTATTGTGGCTTCTATATTTAAGATCAGCACTTGCCGGTAACAAGGTTCAAATAACATCACCTAAAATGGAAAGGTGTTTTCCCATGAAACCACAAAAAATTGTTCAGTTCTCTTGAATGTAGCACTCAAAAGTCAGTTAAAGTCCAGACAAACAACAGTAGTTAGGAAACTACAGTTGCCGTAGATGATGTGACATTGGTTGGATTTGTGCTGACGTTTGTGTAACTTCCCTCGCTGTTTGTATTTGTTTCACTGGAAGCCATGAGGCTTGAGTTGGCTCTGAGGATTGCTCCAGCAGCACTGCAGTGTGGTCGTGGCCCTGGTTCTGGTGTGTACGTAAAGGTAAGGCTGGTGGAGTAAATGATGCCATCGTTACGGACCAAAGTTACTGGAACCTGGACTGGCTGACGGACCCACCTCCAGCCCTCTCGAAATGCAGAAATGTCTGGAACAACACACAGCATACTCTCTGCACACCTGGAAAACAAGAGAGTCAACTGAGCACAATAAAACTTAAGCTTAGAGCATAGAACAGATCAGAACAGTTCAGCTGGATGGGTCTGTCCTGGGTTCAGCAGTTGCAGTCAGTTTTTCTTCTCTTTAGTAGCTGGTGTTTTGACTTAGCCCGGGAACAAGGCTGATAAGGCCGATGTTTTTGGTTGTTGCTGAGCGATGTTTGCCCTGACCGAGGACTTCGTGAGCCTCATGCTCTGCCAGAGAGGAGGGGGGGCCGGGAGAAAGGAGGGACAGAACCCAAACTGACCAAAGAGGTATTCCATACCACAGCACATCATGCCCAGGAGGTAACTGGGAGGTACCGGGAAGGAGGGGGAACTTCCCGGTCAGGCTCGTTTTTGGTGGGTGGTATCGTACCCTCTTCCCTTGTTTTCTTTGTCATTGTTATTATTGTTGGTGATAGCGATAGTGATTTGTGTTGTACCTTGGTTACTGGACTGTTGTTATCTGACCAGTGGGAGTTCTTCAGCCCATCTTCCCTCCCACTCCTCTGGGAGTGGGGAGGAAAGGGGGGGGGGGGGCAGAAAGGGGGGGTTGAGTGGGTGAACGTGCTGCCTGGCTGGGTTCAAACTACAACAGGGTCTTACAACAGATCTAGTTCAACCGTCTGACCACTTCAGAGCTGACCAAAAGTTACAGCATATTATTAAGAGTGTTTTTCAAATGCCTCAAATGCTGACAGGCTTGGGGAACCAATCACCTCTCTAGGAACCCTGTTTCAGTGTTTGACCACCTTCTCAGTAATTTCCCCTAAAGTCCAGTCTAAACCCCAACTGACACAGCTTTGAACTGTTCCCATGCATTCTGGCACATGATACCATGGAGAGGAGCTCAGCACTTCCTTCTCCACCTTCCCTCCTCAGGAAGCTATAGAGAGCAAGGAGGTCACCCCTCAGACTTCTTTTCACCAAACTAGACAAGCCCAGAGTCCTTACCTGCTCCCCACAGGACATTCCCTCCAGCCTACATCCTACCAGCTTTGTTGCCCTCCTCTGGACACATTTCATTACTTCCATATCCTTCTTAAACTGTGGGGCCAAGAACTGCACACAGTGCTCAAGGTGAGGCTGCACCAATGCTAAATACAGTGGAATAATCACCTCTTCTGACCAGTTGGATGCAGTTTGCCCTCTTGGCTGCAAGAGCACACTGCTGACTCATACTGAGCCTGCTGTCAACCAGCACTCCCAGATCCCTCTCTGCAGGGCACAAAGTATACACTTCAGTGTGTACATGTGAATATATGTTCTTCAAAGCTTCCAGTAAAATGCACTCACCACAAAAGTAGTAGAAAATACTGTACCTGTACATGGTTTCTGCTTCCACATCCCCAAACCATACACGTAAATTTGGAGTGAAGTTTTGTCCTGTAAGTTCCAACATTGCTACATCCCCACCACCATTCAACTGGAAAGGAATTTAATAGAAAAAAGAAGGAAATACACTATAAAAAAGTACTAATAAAAATATACACCCCCCTCTGAGGAAGAAAACCAAAACAAAAAAAATCTCTTCACATGTATAGAAGAGCTGTAAACAGTGCTGCTTCTATCAGCTGGATAAAACTGAAAGAAATACCAACATAACTGAACTGTAAAAGAAGTCATACATCTAAAAGATACAGCCAATTAATTTGATATCCTGAAAGAGCTTACAAGTTTTGATAGAGGCTACTCAGAACAGGAGTCAATAAGGCTTCGAAAACAAAGAACAAAGAATCTTTCGGAGAACATGTTAGGAGAGCTTCAAGTTTTTCCACAGCAGAATGCTGATTTTCTTGACAAGATATATGTCTGGCTCTGTCTGATTTATATTTGGTTGGTTTAAGAGCCAAAATCAATTTCTAAATAATCAAACAAAAGTATAAGTCCTAAGGATATTACTACCCAAGTGCTCTAAAAAATAAAATACTTAATGTATAGAACAATATTAATATTATTTGTATGATGGACAGACTCATGTATTCTGAAATGTACGTAAGAAAACTTGTTGCAACATAAAGTTTCCTATTTATAAAGCAAGTAAGAATGCTTTCCTACAGTATTCCACAATGATACCATGAAGGTTAAATCTGCATGACAAAAATAAGTTCACATAAGAGAGTTTATTAAAAAAAAAAACCCCACAATTAAAATAAAAACCAACTTACCTGAAGACTTTCTACAACAGGCACAGGTGTCACAGGAGCATGGACCGGTCCCATCCCCTCATAAAATGTGTATTCTGCTTTATCTGTGCTAATGATTGTCCAAGAAGCCCCGTCATTAATCATTTCTTTATTTGGTTCTTTCGGGCATGGAGTGGCCTTAGAAAGAAAGAAAAGTTTTCAATCTGACCTGTAGACTCATTTGCCAAGTCACAGAGCTAAAAATCAACTCAGCCAGTAGCAACGTCTATTCCAAAATCATGTTTCCTTATATATTTCTTGTAACAAAGTGACCTGAAGAAACAGTCACATACATTTCAGCAAAAGTAGTAGAAAACTAAAGCTTGTGCGAACACTGTAACTCTCACCTGTGATACTGTCACATTTCCAACCTTCTGTTCATTATTGGGTTTTATTTCACTTCAGCTTTCAAAGTGTTAACATTATTCAACAGCCAATAACCTACAAACTGTACCAACTACAAGCAGCTATTTGAGATAGATCTTGCTTTAATAATGCAAAGTGACTAAAACATCTACAGATTCCAAGTCTAATAAGTTTCCACTAGCTATGATTTACGTAAGGCCAAGATTTTGTTTTCCTTTTTAGAGAGCTCTTCATCATCCACAAAATGATAGAAAACACAAGCTTATAGAATCATAGATTCATATTTCAGTGTTTGTGCAGACATGGGACAGAAGCTGAACTGACAACCTTGCAAATTAGTCAAGCTTTCACTGTCTCCCTGTAAATAGTACTAAATTAGTATACATGCATACATAGAAAATACACTCACAACTATTTTTTATAGCAACAAACACCTTTCTGACTAATTCCATCATCTAGCAACCAGTAAGAAAATTGTGGATAGGTTAAACACAGGTACAGAAAAAAAATGGGACTCATACCTAAATTCTGTTTTCTTTCATTAAGCTTTAAGGATATCTACATAAGTAACCATAACCTTCACTCTTCAAAATGTCAGATAAACTTCAACTAGCATGAATTTACCAGTTCAGATGAAAAGAAGTTAAGATCAAAGCTGCATTCTCATGTAGACTCTTCATTTTGCTATGATCATGTAAAAAAAAAAGCACTGAAAACAGGTTGCAAAAGAAATGTGTAACAAGGAAACGAACCACAGATCTTTCCAAGTTCAACCCCATTTTAAACAACTCACTTGAAATTGGATTATTCTCTCCTGGGAAAGGCACAAATACATTCTCTCAGTGTCTTTAAGGTAAAATGCACATTTATGGAGCTGCGATACTGGATCATCTGCATCCAATAACGCCGTTTGTTTATCTACTTTTCGAATTATCTGTGAAGGAAAATTGCACATATATATTAAGATCAATTTCTGTACTTCATTACATTGGAGATTACATATGTACTGTTAGTAAAAGGTATTTTTTTAATTTTCCATGCCTCTTGTTTTAATACCAACATTAGATTCATAATTCTCAATGCTTTTGAAGTAAGAACACAACACTTAAGTGAGAGTACTACATCTTCAGTGTGCTGCATGCATATACATTTTATCTTTTTTTGAGTAATAGTAGGGAAAAAACTTGATACTTCAGCAAAATATACTTTTGTCCCATTTCACGGTACAAACAAGCAGTAGATCAAGTATTAAAAGACTCCTACAGAATCTTCCATCATTGATAGCATCCACAACATCCTATGGTAGACTGGTTGCTGAATGAGAACAGTTGAAAATAAATATATACTTTGTAGGTATTGAGATGTCCTTAAGTACGGTTTTGCAAACATAACAATCATAGCGTATCTTAATAATAGGTGGTCATTAAATATTAAAGACAACTGCAAAGAACAACTGTTCCTCACATCCGACAGTTCAGTGAAAAAGTAGCTGCTAACTTAATTCAGAGCTGTTACACTGATTTATTTTTAAAAATTAAAAAATTTATTCCCTTACAGACAGTGGAAGTCTGTAGCCTGGAATTTAAACTCAGCTTCTAGAAAAAAGTTTAATAGTTCATTTTATGCAACACCAGCAGAAGCAGCAGCCAAAGTGCTTGAAGATTTCTAAGCCGGCAATCAGAAAGCCAACCATGTCCTCTGGAATTTCTAATGATAATAAATGACATTGTTAACAATACAAGTTTCAAGGTTAACTTGTTTCTTCAAAGTTCTTTGCATTAACCTATAAAATGTCTTCAAGTTACCTTTTAATCACATCACCTTCAATCAATCTTATAAAGCAGCATGATGAATGTTCCCAATAGCAAACAAAACAGAAATCTTTAGCCTAATTTGTTTTAATCTATTTCTACATAAAAATAAGGTTTCTGGAATCATAAATGATGGCATCTCCTTTCAGCAATAAGAAAATATTATCATGAAGCCAACAGATAAAGTGAGATCCTTTTAGTGAGTGTCATGTGCACTGAATCAGATGAACAGTAATCAGGTCTGGATTTTTCTGTCAAATAATGTGATTAATAAAACAACTATTCAAGTGATCATTTTATACTACTTATAGTAGTATAAATTCTGTATAATAATATAGTAGTATAAAACTCTGAGCAGTTTTACTCTTCTTTTTTAGCTAAGTTTGATATTAGGAAAGAATTTAGTATACAGTCCTAGTAAAAGAAGTCTGAAAGGGGAACAAAAACCTGCCTGCAGGGAAGGTTGGTTTTACATTGGCACATTCTAAAAATTGTTCTAGCTAGAAGTGGAATTAGCAAAGCCTCATATGAAATTCTTAATAGGCTGCAAACCACAATTTCAGAGGACTGCATATGAAGCATTGTTTATTATCAGTCACATAAAATTCCACTTAGGCTGACATTAAGTGCATAAAACAGGAGGTAAAAAATAAATTTGTAATTATACTTAAATGTATTTATAAAAACCATCACAGCAATAATTTGTTTGGTTCACAAACCATAACTGGTTATAAACAATTTTGTGTCTGTGACAAAAACAGGGCTGAAATTGTCTCTTTCTAAAAAAAGTAATTACAAAAGGCATTTTCAATGTTCCATATTTAAAACAGACAGTATTAATAAATGTCCAAAATGCTTTTGCAAGCTGATATTGATATCATTATATATCCTTAGAAGTACACAGAAGTGGTTTCAGATTCAAGTTGGAAGAGCATTTTTAAAGCTGTGCTGAACTCAACAAATGGAATAGTGCTGCTGGCTGCAAAGACTTTACTCAGCTATTTGATACCAATATTTAAACTATTTTGCTACACTGAGGCCTACATTACTGTTTTAAAATAGACATATTCTTAAGGACAGGTTGCAGATTAACTTAGTTTGGCAGGTTTGAATTCTGAGAAGTTCCCTACACTTACGCTACAAGCTGTTCTTTGCTTACAGAATTAATCTGGAGATACAAATACACAATTTCATTAAATTGAATGCCATTTTCCATATAAAACATATATTACTAAAAGGAAAAATAAAGCTAAATATTGTAAACAACACAAGCCCAACTATGCAATTACACATACTATGCAATCTACAGATTAATTACAGCATTGAAGAAATTAAACTGTACCAGTCTTGGGAGTGCCATGCCAGTGACTGAGCATACAAGTTTGACAGTCTGCCCATAATGTATGTAGCCATCTCTCACTGTGAATTCTTCTCCTTCTGATTCATCATCATCCACTGCACAAAACAGGAATTTTCACATTATTTGTTTTATCCACTGTTTACCCCAATAGGAGGAACATTTAACATTCCACTATTACATCAAATATACAGTCAGTAACAAAACAAATCCACGTATGGGCAATTAATATGCAGGAAAAAAATGCAGAACCTTTTTTTTGTGGGGATGGAGGGAGGGAGGTGAAAATACATATTGCTTCGTTTTTACTTACAGAGGTGAATGTAAAATGCTCCCCACTGCTGTGAACTGGCATGGAAATTACCACCTTCTACGTGCAAATATCTGGTGCTAACTGTTTGGGATCGAAGTCTATTAAATAGTGCCACTTTTGTTCCTGACGCAATACATACTGCAAGGAACACATACAGACTTGAGATTATAAAATTACTTCATTATTACATAGAAAAGTAACAAAAAAATCACAAATATAGTAAAATAAACTGATGAAATTAAGAAATACTTCTCAACCATTGGTGAATTTAGAAAATACTTATATTTGTGACAGATCAAAAATAATCACAAAATTACAAGTGGAGAACATACAGAGGGCTGTTCTCCAAAGGCATGCTAGTTCACAGAATTTTGTCACTTAGCCAAACAGGCCAGTGCTTCCCAGCTGAAAATTCCTCCTGCTCCTAGTTCTCCAACAACTGATTGTTTGAGCTTAAGCATGAACTTGCCTTTGTGAAGTACTCCAACTTTCAGTGATCATTCAGAGTATATGTGAAGTATAAAAAATTTATTCATAGAAATCACAATCAATTGAAAGGAAGACAGACATAACTATGTAAAATTGTAACCATGCAACTTGACAATTTCTTGTATCTGAACTTATCATTCAAGAGAGACAGAAATGCTAAATCCACTCCCCTGAAAAAATCTGCAACTAGCATTTTGCTATAAAATACGCATGTTTCTTCTACTTGGTTAATATCTATTATCAAAGAATACTTGGTTCATATTCACTGTCCATCAAAAATATCTGTCTGAACACAAAGTCAACAGCGCATACTCTGAACCCATGGGTGTGAACTGCACAGCAACAGATTGCCTTTAGTCATGTGGCAAGCTAGCGCCCCGAGATCCACATTCCATAGGTGAAATGGGTTCCAGCCCAACACAGATGGAAGAGCCTTTTAAAGCACTAGTGAAGAGAGAGAGAAAAACAAACAAACAAAAAAAAAAAGGGTATCTCTTGAGGTGCTCCAGTGGTATGGAAGCAGAAACTCTGAGGAAAAAGCAAAAATGCTCCCAGTTATACACTAGCACCAGAGATATCTTCACTTGAAAAAACACAGTAAGCAAATAAATCTGGGTGAAATATCACCAGATTTTCTCTTGACCAATTACATAAAAGGAACCATGCAAAACATATTAAAAATAAAAACAACATGCAAATGGCATGAGATAGTACGAAGGTGGCTGTGATATGATGAAGTGCAGTTTGGCTAGTGTGATGCTATTCATTTATTACAATCTGAAAGCTATCTCTTTGAAGCTGATCAGATCATCCTAAGAACCAGATCAGGCAGCTTAAGAGATCTAACAGCTTAGAAAGCTAAGGTAGAGCATTGTTCATGCATTTATCTACAAGGATTCACTCCTAAGACTAGTTTTTTTGGTAGACCTTTTATATTTACTAAATAATTGACTGTGACTGCATAAAACTCAGTGTAGTCTGAAATATACCGGAAAAACAGAAACTAAAAATTGTATTTACTTTGTAGTCATAAGAACACCTAAGAAAAAAAATCAGCAGGAGGCAAAATGAATTGCTACATAAAGAAGTGTAAAACACTTACAGTCTGCATTTTTCAGTGACTGTTTCTTTTTAGAAGGTTTGGAGATGACTTTGATCCGTTTACTGAGGAACACACCGATGTCGTCACTATTGCCATAGAACATTTTTACCGATAACATGAAGTGCTTTCTCTTGTCTGAGTCTGATATGTATAATGTTTTGGCAGTGCAATAATTCTGTAGGTGAAAACATACTGTTGTTTTTTCAAGTCAACCCAGTTTAAGAAACTACATATATTTAATTATGAACAAAATAGGAAAACCAGTTCAATAGTTTCAAAACTAGATCAGAAACTGTTTTTTTCCATCTCTTCAATATGGGTATCTTTTATCACTGTTTAGCTTTGTGAAGTTTAGCACCTGACTTTAGTGCGTTTTCCTGAAGACCCTTATCAGAACTAGAAACCAGATGATTAGATACTACAGCTGTGTCAAAACCATCTCAGATTAAGAGCACTACTAAAAATTATATTTGAGTAGAGCTAGAGTAGAGCTATACAGGCAGTGTACTGGGCATGTACAAGAGGCTGCCTGTGCAGAAGTGTTCAGCCAGTTTTTTCTTGAAAGGCTGGAAGATGACTGTGGTTTGAAATGTGAAATGCGGCTAGGTGCTATATGCTAGCTGACAACAGGAGCTTAAAAAAAAAAAAAAAATCTCAAAAAGAACTTTTACTCTTTTCCCTATTCACCAACATATGAAGTATTTCTAAGTAGACTGGGCTGGAAATACTAGATAGCTATAAAATATTGCTTAACAAAACAACCAGCTAAAATGAGCATTGACATGTTGCCAATTCTATTCCAACTGTTAAATCATCACAAATATTGTAAATTTTTTATAGTAATTTGTATCACTGAAAAGAAACTCCAAACCAATCATCCTACATTTATTAAGATATCATTTGAATTGTCCTTTCATGCAAAGTGACTTAAAGACCACTTCTGACAGCAGATGGTGTTCAAATACTTCTTTGTTAAGATTACCTATTCAAGTAAGCCAGAGAGAAGGACATGGAGTTTGGGCCAAGAACCTTATTTCAGTTAATCACTAATGCCTACCAAATAATCTAACAGTTTACTAACTCTGAATCAACAACCTCACGTTAAAGGTTAGTACCCTGCTATGATCGCATGAACCAGATCCATCTAATCAATTGTCCTACATGTTTTTGACAAATTTTTTTAAACCACTTATGTAGTAGCTGATACTGTGTAAAAAGTTATCAAAAATAACCAAAAGTATTCATTGAAATATGCACCACACTACAGTATCTTTTGCAGTAATCCAAGTAGTTTATTATGTTTCTTCTACCTTTCCTTCCAAGTTCAGCTGTTGCATTTCTTGGTCACTGTTTCCTATTCCAATGAAGGCGCAAGGTTGTGATTCTTGCTCAGTGCAACCATCGCGTTCCATTTGCTCTTTTTTTTTCTTCCATCCACTGCCCATAAGATAAACACACGGAGGAGGACAAAAGAACCTGAAAATGAAGAGCACGTTGTAAGATTTCACACAGCTTTCAAGAAAACTCTTGAGACCAACACTGTTGTGTACCCAAAGCCTTCTCAGCCCAGTTACCCTTTGCATTTGAGGTCATACATACATGCCCTTCATTTGCCTGAAGATTCTCTAAAACACATTAAAAAAAAAAAA
>NDXB01007367.1:306706-317114 GCA_002631895.1 Agapornis roseicollis | reverse complement strand
ATTAAAAAACAACAAAAAAAAAAAAAAAAAAAAAAATAAAAAAAAAAAAAAAAGAAGAAACAAAAAAAAAGGACAAAAGATAGAGGTAGATTTAGCTTAACACCTTTCTATCTAAAAATAAGCTGAGGCATAAGAGACTCTGCTTCTGCTGCCAATGTTCATGAATATCTCTATGACTTGGCAAACTCTTTTATAAGTGGTCATATCTTTGCCTTTACACTTCCGGGATAGTGAAAACCCTCCCCTCTCCTAAAATTGCCTACAACGGTGTTGGAGGCTCTCTAGAACAAGAAGTAGTTCATCATTAAATGATGTGATGAGAAATTCCACTGTTGATGCTAAGGACCTGTCCTGAACTCTACAGCAACTGGTGGTGGAATGATTTGATGTATTCCAATTTCATGTAACTCCAGAAATGCACAAAGTAAAAATGCAGAGCTAACGGCACTATACAGTTGGAACAGAATAGCACTCAAAAGAGTGACAAGAATATTCAAGCAAATTCTGAAGGTATTTTTCAAAACTTGAGAAATTAATCTTCTAAAGTACTGGCAGTCTTTCCTATGCAGAAGAACTGAATAAGCAAGATGAAGTCAAATTATTTCTTTTCAGTTTAAACAATGAAATTAAAATTTACTTCCAACCAGACAGAAGCTCCTTTCACATTGTACTTAGTTATCATTAGCATATTGTTCACTTGCTTGGTTTTAACTTCAAATGAAATAATGAAGCCAAAATTTTTGCTGCAAGATTTGTTTTCACGTATTTTCAATCTTGAGATCTATGGGACATGTCCTTCATTTTTATTTTCCTCTGTGGTATGTATCACTGCATTATCGTATTTGCAGTGCAGAAAGGATACAAGAAAAATGGAACAGCTTTGCCATTTAGCAGCTAGAAAGTTATATCCCAAAGCCTATCTGCTTATCTTTCCAGGATCAGCCTAGTGTCATCTCCCAAGCACACCCTGCGCCTCTGATTTTCCCCAGACAACAGTGTGAGTAGGTGTGTGCATCCCACTTCACTGTTCTCCCCTGAAGACCTAGGATCATTAAATCTGGCAGAAGATTCACCTGTCTGTGACTCACTGACTAGACAACAGATTATCTTTAAGCAATAATTTACAACATCCCTATAGATTAGCTGCCTGATCTGGAGTAGAACTAGAGTCTTTGTTTCAATCCCTCTGCACATTTTAATTCCCCAAGAAAAAAATTAAGAGGTGCCTATTTTGGAGCAAAGGAGACACCGCACACACCACACTTGCTTGTACCATGGCCAAGAGATCCCATCCGAGATGAGGACACTAGCAGATCAGAAACCACATTAACACAGAAAAAAACACCCAGACAAAATCTTACACTCCCGTAAGGCAACATCTAGCCATGCAGAACACTGAGCATAGATGATCTGGTCCCCTTGCATGTACAGTTACTGCTGCCTAAAAAAACTTTATTAATAATAGAGGCATCTACACACACAAAAAAAGAAGCCGTTACTTAGAGAAACAAACAGCTCTTTCTTTAGTCAAATCCTGAATATACCACGCAGAAAAAAACACCAAAATCCCCATTCTTCAGAGACAGAGCTAAAGCACTGAGTCATTCTGGAGATGCTGGAGATGATCATCTGATGCTCAGTACACCACCTTTATACTTCAACATGCCAACTTTCCCTAGCCTCCTCCATTCAAAATAAAGTTAGTGATGTCACTGTAATCAACTTGTGAATCTGTATAAAAGCTACCTTTAGCAACATGAACCTTCCAAGACATTATGCAAACTAAATTTGGTAGATCTTTTATTATTCATGGTTTGAGTTGGAAGGGACCCAAAAGATCATCTCATTCCAACCCCCCTGCCATGGGCAGGGACACCTTCCACTAGACGAGGTCGCTCCAAGCCCCATCCAACCTGGCCATGAACACTTCCAGGCATCTACAACTTCTCTGAGCAACCTGTGCCAGTGTCTCACCACTCTCATAGTAAAGAATTTATTCCTAATATCTAATTTGTATCTACTCTCTGCCACTCCTCCTTGTCCTATCACTACATACCCATGTAAAAAGTCCCTCTTCAGATTTCTTGTACACCCTTTTTTAGTATTGGAAGACATTAGACAGAGGAGCAAAGCAGGAATAAATTACACATCTATATTTACTAAAAGTCCAATTCAGCTACTTTTTCCTCAGTAATGTTATCTTGATGGCCAATTGATGGTTATGTACCCTAGGCTTCATGTCACTGAAAAGCACTTTCCTGTACCACCTCAAAATAATTTCAAAGATCCCATAAACGTTCCTCAGAACTAAGAACTCTAATTGACCCACAAACCACTTCCATCACTAGACATCTTCATAGGGAAAACTGTATTTTAGTAAAAAAGTATGTGACTTCATACAGGAATGCTATAAATCAAATTATTTAAATAAGTATCCAATAAGTACATGAGTAAGGTTGATTGACATGGCATTCTTATGCATCCAGTGAAAGAAAGAAAATCTCATTAGTTCAACAGCAACAGCTACACAAGTTAAAATTCAAGAAAGGTTGAGAAAGGAATAGGAAACACAAACAATACTATGTCACAGCATTATTCTGCCGTACACCCACAGTCCTGAGAACTGCCTGCTGTTCACTGAAAACATACAGGGAAAAAGTTACTCAGAGTAATAAAACACACCACAAAAGTCAATATGGATGATCAACAGTTTTCATATGCAATTGGCTAAAACATTTCAGCTTTTAGTGAGAGTGAGCACACAAGAGAAAAGCAACAAAGAAGTAGGAGACTAATATAAGATATGCAAAATGTGAAAAAGTGATGGCTGTTCTCCGCCTTGCAAACACTAGAACTGGAAAATACATCTAATACCTGAAAATTTCATTTCAGAATAAAAATCTTTTCCCTTGCTCTACAAACCTTGTTATAACTAAGTTGTGAAACATACCGCTAGAGAATATTGTGAAGGCTAAAGCACAAATGGACTCAAAAGATTAAACAGAAGTCTGGTACAGAACTCCATTAGCTTCTACTAAACATAGTGACCTATTTTTTATAACCTTGTTCTCAGGAAAACCTAAACCATTCCCTATCAGCAGCAAAGAAATTACCAGGAGGGAAAAAAAAAAAAAACCCAACAAATCAACCCAGTTTACATTTAGTCTCTTTTACATTCTTAAACTTCCATCACTGATGCCTAGAAGGCACAGTCCAGTGAAATNTCAGGAAAACCTAAACCAATCCCTATCAACAGCAAAAAAATTACCAGGAGGGAAAAAAAAAAAAAAACCCAACAAATCAACCCAGTTTACATTTAGTCTCTTTTACATTCTTAAACTTCCATCACTGATGCCTAGAAGGCACAGTCCAGTGAAATACTTCTACAAACCAGGTATATTCCACAGCAGCAATTGCATCCAGGATGCCAGATTTTCAGTCATACTGCAAAACTCAAGACATACAAACAACACATGAAAGAAACAAACCATTTAATGGTTCACCTGGTTTATTCATTCCTTATGTTTGCAAACTTGATAGAGATACCTCCGTTGACAACACAATCTGAAGTACAAAAACTATCAGTATCTATGCTGCAGAAGACTGAGGCCTTTTGCTTTTTCTGATGTTAGGACAGCTCATCTGAAAGTGCAAGAAACACATTACCTATGGTTTTGTACTAAATGAGAGGTATTGTACAGGTGATGACTGCTGTGTTTCACTGGCATGTTGAAAAACGGGCCAATTCAGACAGTTCAAGGTTACCTGTCAGAGATGACAGGGACTGCATTATTTTTCTTGCATAGGTTTTCCCTGGATTTCACTGTTCTGGAATTTCTCTTGATATTTCTACACCTCTTCTTTGTTTACATATTGAAAATTTGCAGATTGATGGATAACAAAAGGATACAGTGATGTATCACGGTTCTATTCTTACAGTGGTTATTATAAGCTAAATATATATAATTTTAAATCCTAATTATAAGTTACATAGCATTATATCTGAATGCTCACCAAGTTCCTTTTCTTATTTTACTATCCAAGAGTCAGCACTGTTTCAGGTGCACTGTACTGGAACTCTGGGCCTACAGTCAAGTTGCCATTTTAATTCACAAAACAAAAAAACCTTGCTAACTCAGTTCAGGACAAACTGTATTTTATTAGTATTTCCTTATCAGACTGCACTGCAAACCTGAGTAATCACTTGGTGTAGCAGCAAGTTTTATTTTTCCCAGTATTTTCTTTTCCCAGTATTTTCTCTAGCTAGTAGTTTCTATTCCATTATTTTCATGCATTTTATTTGTTTTCTGGTGCCTCACATATATTAATTTCACCTCCCCATTTTGCACTGTAGGCATAACTTTTCTCCCACATCACGTCCCAAATCAGTCTTGAAGTCCATCCTTTTCATTTCACAAGTCCCAGTTTGCCATTCAAACTTTTATTCAAACTTCTTTCCCCATTCAGAGAATGGGCGTAAACTTACTCTTTTTACCTCTTTACTGACATGAAGTAACTATGGAAATGAACAAGTACACTAACTAGTTTTGCTCAAGATTTTAATATTCTCAGGCTAGGTAAAAGCATGATACAACATACTGAGTGTTTCAAACATTTTCATAAAATATCAGAATACCAAATCCTGTTTGGAATACCTCGCTCAGATACAACAGGTACTGTATTATAGTTTTCTATGGCTGCAGGAATGTGAATGCCCATTGCTTCAAGCATCTACAACAAAGCACAATCTATAACTTATTTGTCCTTAGTAAAGGTATCAAACTTTTTTCCTGCTACACTGTCTTACTTTCTGGAGATAAGCATAATTGTAAGGGCTGAATTGCCTTTTTTTTTTTTCAATGGTTCTACATTTCAAGTCAACTTTGGAAGGAAAAATAAAAATTAAACAGAGATGTGCCACTTGCAAGAAAAAAAAATTACTAATAAAATAAAAAATCACGTTATCCCATCCTCAACTTTGAATATCTGTAGTCACTAAACTGCTCTAGCACCCTCCTGAGTAGAATATGAACTTCAAATTCTTCCAGTATTGGCCTTCAGCCAAGAACACCCTTTTCACAGTCCCTCATAAATTCCATTCACCTTTATTTACCGAGCACAGAAGCCTTAAAAAATACTTCAACAACATTCAAATAGAGGCAAACTTCAGTCATTTGCCTTAAGAATTCTATCTTCAGTTGGCCTACAGACTGACACAATTCTTGGCCTCTAGTAGGAACAGCATGGATCTTTCTGTAAATAATGCTCTCCAGAGAGGCAAAAACAAGAGAGTTATCAGATTTGAATACAGCAGGAGTAACAGCTGAGCAGAGAGCAAGCATGTTGGAGAGGCCTATGTGGGGGGAATAGCAGGAAGAATGAGGACTGAGAATGGTAAAACATGAGTGGCAAATTAGGACTTGCTAGGTGAGAAGAATGGGCCTGAGAACAATGTGGGAGATGAGGCACCAGAAAAGTCTGTGTCAAGACAATGCACTCAGATTTAACTCTAGAATATACAAAGACTAGTAAAAATATACTACAGTTACTGCCTTCTCTTTTTTTTTTTTATTTTGGTGACAGTGTTTTAAAAATTTCAACACTGAAAATAGAAGCAAAATACTTGCCTTACCCTGAAGAATCCAGAAACATAGGAAACAGCCATGTGTTGAGATCTCTTTTTCTTCTTTTTGCTTCTATAAACATGAAGAGATCAGCATGGGTGTTGGGGGCTAACCTCGGTAGGCAGCTAAGAGCCACACTGCCGCTTACTCTGCCCTGCCATCAGCCAGGTGAAGAGAAAAGCATGAATGGAAAACAAGAAATTTGTAGGTCTAGATAAAAACTGTTTAACGAAAGAGAAGTGGAAGAAGAGAGAAACAAAATTAAACAAGCCAATCACCCACCACTTCCAAAGGGTAGACAGATGCCCAGCCAGTTCCAAAGCAAATGCTGGGTTAACCTTGCTAAACCCCCCTCCTCTCCATGCTATCACTGACACTATACGCCACGGAATATCTCTTTGGATAGTTTGGGTCATCTGCCTGGTGGTGTACCCTCCCAACATCTTGTGCACCCCAGTCACTGTGGGGGGGGATGCAGACAGGACATAGTGAGAAACCTTGACACTGTGCAAACACTGTTCAGCCAAACCCAAAACATTAGTGTGTTATCAACACTGTTTAAATGGGAAAGAACACAGCTTCAGACCAGCTGCTATGAAGAAAATTAACTCCATCCCAGCCAGACCCAACACAATGAGAAAACTGAAGAAAAACTGATGCCTTCTACATGGGAAGCAAGTGCCAGATTTTGGAAAGGCAGACTGCCTGTTCAATGGAAGCATTTAACTCCCAAACATCCTACTGTCAAATAATTTCCAACTGGACACCTATTGGTGCTTTTGACTGATTTAGCAAGGGCACATATCACAGCATTTGCTGCAGAACATGTTATAGGAACTTTTTAATAAGCTACAAGGGATGACTGTAATACTTCAGCTTGGATTCTGGAAACAATCCCCAGAAAAGTGCTCAGAAGGCAATGTCCTTGGAAGGAAGTTACCCGGTAATTGTTCAGTTGAATCCTTCCAGCTCCTTGTCCTAAACTACAAACTTCTCAACATTGTCAGAACTAAGATACAGCGATCACTTCTCCAGGGCAATATAAGACCCAGAGACTGACCAAGTGGCAAGTCCCATTTGCCTTGAACAAAGCTGTCAAATATAAAGGTTTTTAGACAAGTACAATGTGCTTCACATAGGCTTACTAGAGGATAGACATGATTAAGAATACTAAATCAAATACAGAATAGAGTGACTAAAAGTTTTTACTTCCTCAAAGGAGGTCTGAGGGAAACAATGCTTGAAACAGGAGGGGGCTAATGAAAAGAGTTTCAGATTTTTATATAATCTCCAGAGAAGCTTCAGAATACACTGTGTGATTCAGAAAGAGAAAACATAAGAAATTCCAACCTCTGCTCTCCAACAATACAAAGTGACAATGAAGACTGGTGAGAGGCTGAAGTTAAGTTCCAACATTTCTAATATCTACCAAATACCTGGTATCCCAAAAGCCATTAAGTATGACAGGACTGGGGAGGAAGAAATACTGCCACTTCAACTACTACAAGTTTATCATAGTTAGGAGAGTACCAAAAGAAACCTCTGTGCTACGCTTAATCCCAGTTCTAAAAACAGTTAACTGTCAGGTGCAACCTTCTCCTACACCTCTTACATAGCTTGGAACGTGAAGAGCTTGTGGTTGAACAGTGAGAAGAAAGCCTTTTAAAGAAAAAAGTAAAAATAAGGCAAGTAATTTACAGCTACTTGTTATTATTCTCCCTCAACTTTAAAACAACTGCTACATACCTGAAAAGCTACAAACCCTTTCAAATGTACATTCAGCTTTTAAGACAATTCTCATCATAACAGGACCTACTGCTTCAACCATAGGAAACAAAAATACTTTTCAAATAATTAATTTCAAATTGCTATGTGACGAGTTACTACAAACACATTAAATGTGGTGTACTACCAGATCACCAGTATGTGACCTCTCTCGGTTTACCTGGTCTACTGAGGTTGTATCTAAGATCAAGGAAAGTGAAATCTAGGTTCCACTTAGGAACCTAGGTTTTCTAGGTTTACATTTAAAGTTTGAGGATTAATATAAAATATTATTTTTCAGCCATTAGCAGAGGCATCATCTAAGAAAGTTGAAAGAGATGGATTCAAGTAGCATGCTAGGACTCTATTTTCCCTCTCTTCTAATCATTTAGCCTACGCCCATTTCCAGCTTCAATTTGCTTACTACAGACAAATTAGTGAGGAACTGAAAAGGCACTAAGGAAAGCTTGCACTCACAGACTTTGAACATGCTTAAAATTATCAAAGTCAGTAACATACAACAGTGTCCATGTACAGGACATACTAAACACTCCCCAAGAGCTACCTCTTAATCTTCCATTTGTTAAAAACATTTTGTATAGGTTAAGCAGTATACCTCAACCTACATGCTGAGAGTCAGCTACTCTGTATCAGACTTGGGTTTTGCATAGTTCAACATTTAGAACGCCACAATACACTAACAGTAAAAGCAAAGCAGCAGATGTCCATTATAAAACAAAGGGATTTGCTGTTCATGTAGGTTTATTTTTCTGTGCACAGATTTCTGTGAAGACAACATGCAAATACTGAAAATATTTCTGTGCATTCACCTACAGAACCATATTCTCTTATAAACTTTTTAGAATACAACTCCAAAGAAAAAGATCATCTACCACTAGGAAACATGATCCCATCTGCTGATTTTACAGACACAAAGAAAATTCCTATGTTTTAAAAAATGGCCCTTTATGAGCCGGCATGAGCTGGCATATAAAAAAGACCATAAAATTTCACACAGTTGTTTCTGCTACAACTGGCTATGAAATACACATTAAGTATAGCTGTTGATTCACATCACTTTTTGTATTTGTTTGCTGTTGGAGATACCAGCTGCATTTAGTTTCTGTAAGTGCAATTTATTCTACACTGCTATCCTTTATTTTTTAAATTAAGCTGAAAAGAGGGCACTCTTATGATTTACCAGTGATAAAAATGCACAACTCAAAGAAACACCTGCAGGACACAATATTTAAGTGATTAATGCAGAATACAAGTAACTGGATCTATTAATTCAGTCAGGATGGAACTAAATGCAAGCAATTAATATTACTCATGCTCAAATAGAATATTTCACATTTATCTGTTCCACGGATGAGAATACTGAATAAATGAACCATACAAATGGCTAAAATAAGGACCTTCAGACAGAAAATTTTATCTTCTCCAAAACAAAGGTCAGATCATTAAAGAAAACAAAGACAGTTGTACTACCCGTAACATCCATTGTTATGAAGACCTTATTCTGAAGATAAGGACTTGAACTAAAAGCTAATCCATTTTTTTAAATTTTTTCATATCCACACATAGTGTACAAAGAGCCAACCTCAGCCAATCTGCTTTGAAATACAACTGACCCAATGTACCTTCTTTCTTATCCATCCATCCATCACCACACTGGAAACACAAACTAAAAGGCAAATAAACAAGCTCATATTGTCAAAAGAAAGGACAAGTGATGAGGCAATTCTCTGTCACTGTATACTCCACAGCCTACGATTCCACACAACCTTCATTCTTCAGAAACTTGTGAGCAGATGCACTTTCTTCAGGCTACTCTGCTCCACCTCCCACACACATTTTCAATTTGCCTTCCACCGCTTTTTACAGTTTGTTGTAATTTAATGCCATACAGCCTAATACAACCCAGCCTACACTGTAAATGCCACTAACTACTGTGGCTTTACCCATGTGGCATCTTGGAGAAAGGAGTTTTTAAATCCTTATACTAATCATACCCTAAACATTTTATAGTCTTTTACTATTTCCTTTCACTTAGCACAACCATGTAAGTTGTTGCTCTGCTATTTCCTCAATAAAAATACTGCTGTGGCTGTTACTCAGTTCTAAGAAAGGTCAACATGACAATGAAGATTATGCAGATCCATTACACTGCAGTGATATATCTGTCTTAGAAGTGTTTTTTTTTTTCTGCTGTGGACATACTGTGATTTATGTAAGGACATATATAGGACATATGTAATGCAATACACAGGTAAATGATGCATTTCAGAGGCTCTTATTCATTCTGTAATATCACACACCTGAGGTACAGAAACTGCTGCAGAAATCAAACTGATCTCCCCTGTTGCTCCCTCCAGGTACAACTGTGCGCAATCATGATCCTTTATTGCTGATGAAGTCAGCAAAATGACAGTTTCCAGATCACCCATCACGCCACAGGCTGGTTCATCATTCAGGATGAACACATGCACTAACAAAGTCACATGCAGTCATCAGCTCACTGTCACTTTTGCCTGCCAGCATCACTTAGGCCCTGATTCTCATCACACTGTCTACAGTAATAAATACTGCTGTGAAAGACTCTGTCCTGAAGATTAGGAGTTGAACTAAAAGCTAACCCCTTTTTTTAAAAAATAAATACAGTTTTCATATCCACACATAATGTACAAAGAGCCAACCTCAGCCAATCTGCTTTGAAATACCACTGACCCAATGTACCTTCTTTCTAATCCATCCTACAAAATGAGGTAAAGTTAATTACAACCTCACCAGTTGAGACTGTCTAAGGGATATGAACAATGCTAGCATTTCTCCTACTCCTGAAGTCCTTTTCTACTCTGCAAAGAGCAAATGATGGGTGGTCCAACTGCACTGTGGCTCTGTGGAAGTAGGGGGCACAGCAGCCCCTAAAATCACAAAACCAGAAAGCTTTTCATTGATACACAAAACATTCCCCCTCTTCAAGAAAAACAATAAGAAAAAAAGAAAAAAAAAAAAAA
>NDXB01007367.1:265822-306621 GCA_002631895.1 Agapornis roseicollis | reverse complement strand
ACAAAAACCCTCCCCCCCCTTCAAAAAAAAAAAAAAAAAAAAAAAAAAAAAAAAAAAAAAGACCCACCTGCTCCAGTGTGAATGCCACCAACCGTGCACTATCACATCTTTGTACTGCATGCTCCTGCACTGCTCCGGCCTACAGCTAAATTTAAGTCCTCCAGCACAGGGAACATGTTACATGTTTGAAACAAGTCTTCTACTGTACAGCCCTATATACACTTTTGGCACTATATCAAATAATACTGATATAAATACAATAGAAAAAGCTCTGCTTCATTTAGTCACGCCCTATCACTGGAAGTCACTGGTTCAATCAGAAACTCCCTCTCCCTTTTCTGACCCGCTTTCATCCTCCCACGTTGCTTTCATTATTGTCCTCTCTCTTTTCCAATCCCCATAAAAAGAAAATAGCAGAACCACAATTGCAATTTAAATACAGCTTGCAGTATCAGTAAATAGGCTCACTTTTGAACAACTTACAGAAAGTAACCAAATTCACTTCTTTATAGTAGTCTACCTACCTTTGGGAAAAGCCCCATCCAGTAAATCACTACACTTGTTCATGATGCTAAGAATCAAAGCTCTAGTCCAAAAAGGCCATGATTTTAATCCAGACAGAACTCACACAACTCTGACACACTAAGTAAGGCAAGAAAGTCAGTAATGACAGCTTACTTAAGAACAAGAAAGTGCCTAAACATATATCTGCAGGTGTGTTTTCCCTGCTTTTGCTTTTTGCTGCAGATACTTGCAGCAAAGACCTCAAGTATACTAAAGAACTTAGATATATCAACTTCAAGTTGCCATTAAAATGTTGGAATGGTGTAGAATGTGTAAAAAATTACTCCATGTATAAGATTCATTTATATTCACATGCTATTATTTGTTTTTTATTAACTCCCTAATAACTTTGGCTCTGATGAAAACTGCAGATTTGCACACACTTACCTTAGCAACTGATAGTGTTATCAGCTTGAAAAACCAGCATGCCAACAGGATCTCAGTCCCTAAAACACAATATAATTTGGCTCAGCTATTGTAACTGCATGGGGAATATGCAATATAAGGCTCATTAGTTTTATCTTCATCCGCTCAAATCAAAAAAGACTGTTAGGAAAACAACTGCACATATTTCACAAAATCGGCTACTAAAACAATGGTAAACTGCTCACACAAAAAAACAGTCTGAAGCACGTCTGCATGTGTAACATCCCACATTCACAACTGTCACCAAAAACTACTTAGCTCAGTGTATGCTTATTTGGATTCTTCTTGACCACCTAGCACAGCAAATTATCCCCATTGCACATCATCTGTGAATAGATTACTTCACAAATAAATTTGACTTTTATTTCCTAAGTGGTTCAATGTCCCCCTTAACCATAATTTCAGTATCAGCAAGCCTTCAAGAACCAAGCAGCTACCTTTTAAGATTTCTAAATAAGGTAAGAACAGTTACTGAGTACTAAAGCAGTGTTTTTTAGTTTACCATCTGCCAACAACTGCAAATAAGATTTTTTTTTTTTTAGTTGCATTAGGTACCAACTTTAATAAACCCACTGATTGTTACCTCTCTTGCCTGCTTATTTGACAGAAGTCACAAATCAGACATAAGAGAAGACTTTTTCGCCTACTTTCTTGCCAATATAGGAACCCTCCTATACTGTAGTACCTGAGGATTTGCTCAACATTGCTTTCAATAACTGAATGTCTGCTGTTCAGAGAACAGTTTCCCTCTTTAAATATACCTTCCATTCTTCACTGGAAGACAAGCATTCATCTTCTGTGCAGAAGGCAACTTAAAAATACTGAATGAAAAAGAAGGACAAAAACTTAAGGTTCATGGCTTCCTTTGAATTACCACTGTTCACTGTAATGCCAAAAATACATAAAGAGAAGCAGAAACTGTGAATGATTTTGCAAGGAAGTGGTAAAGAACCATACTGAACTGCAAAGGAGGAAGACTCAAAAAGCCAGCCTAACCTCACTAACCATAAAGGCAAATACATAGTTATTTTGAACATCCCTTAAAGAGGTAAAAGGTTCTTGACAGGGATGGTCACTGGACAGCTCAAAATTTCTAATCACTGCTCTAATAAAGTAATAATCACTCTTCCACGCACTTTACCTTACTCTATACCCACATAAACAAAAGAGTAACTGCTTCCTACCAGCAGGAAAACAAGGAGAACATACTAATATGTCTCTAAGGGGCTTAATGTCCTGCTCCAAGTGCCCCAACCAGCTTCCCCTGCATCCACCATCTGCAGAGCTCAGATCTTCAGAGAGAGCCAACTCAGCCCATCAATCTGTCACACCACTAATACACTAGGAAGCAGGAGACAGAAGGAAACCAGTGGGTTTGGTTGCAGAAAGCTGTTTGGTCAACTCAGCAAATTCAACTTTAACAGAAGCCAAAAGAGATTACATAGAAGGAGCAGCTAAGCTTGTTTTCAGTTACATTCTACCAAGTTTGTAACTCTCATGGGAAAGAACTATATGTAAGAAAATAAAACACAGACAAATTTTGTAAGGAAAACGACTGGCAAAACCTAAGTCTTAAGTATAATTAACAGATCTTACCCGCAGACTAACCTCGTTACTCAAGGTTTAGCTTAGGATAGTTCTAAGACTATCACCCCAAATGCAGACAGAACTTAATGCAAAATGACAGCTAAGTATACTAATATCTCTAAGGTTTAAGCAGACTGACTCTGACAAGTCTTGCTGTGACAATTCAAGTCACCACTGTCTCAAATGTCTTTCCCACCTCTCTGCTAGGTCAGGGTAAGCTAATGTGTCTGTGCTCCAGCTGCCCCAGTACACAGCTGGAGTGTGGCTCCACAGGCAGCTGAGCTGACTTGCCACCACCAAACACATGGTGCCTGCCAGTTTCCCCCCGCTACCCTGACCTACCCTTACACCCCGTACTCCAGCACTTGTCAGACCTTTCCACAGACAGACTGAAACCAGTAACCCAGAACAAAACCTGTATTTTAGAAGAGGGGTGAAAGAAAGGAAAGAAAGTGAATTTTACTGATTCAGTCATGAATCCAGTGAGTGCCAGCACAGCCACAATGCAATCAAAAGGAAAATGTGACCTCCTCCTTTGGTGGCAAAGCTTCACTTTGGACCCATTTCAGTGTATTTTAAATAATGTACTAGTATGCACAGTAATGCAACAGTATACACAGTGCTCAGGACACCACAGCAGAAGTTTCAAGAGCCATGTTTAAAAATCTTTACTATATTTTTATACTTCTACAAAACACCTTTAGGAAGTGGGGATGATTCCCTATTATCACCTTTCTCCAGCAACTCAAGTTAGTCGAGACAACTTTTTATATTGTAGAATAAGTTTTTGTAAACACAGTATTATTACAGTCTGCACCCTCTCCTTTCGTTCTGTTTCCTACCCCAACTTCCATACTTAAAATCCTTCAAAATGCAAAATGGAAGCAACTCTGTATATATGTTAAAAGGAAACTGCTAGAGTTTATATAACCTTATTGCTATGCAACTATGTCTCATTCACAGATTCTAGATACCTACCATACAAGCTATTATGGTGTCTAGCTCTTTAAATAATCAGATTCACTTGTGACTGGTATCACAGGTGATACCAGTATGTAAGCAAAGAATAGGTTATCAGCTCATAAGCAGGTTTCCATGCAAACAGTAATCTGCAAATTGGCAAATAAAATTAATCTCTGCAGTAGATCAAAATGATAACATAAAACCTATGAATACATATACTTTTTAACAAAGCCGTATTTGGCACCAACCTGGTTTACAAAATTACAGGGTTTCCTAGATTTCAGATGTTTTATTATTGCATCACCAAAGAATTATGTGGTTACACTAACATTAACTGGGTGCAGTTGCAAAATGAGCTGTCAGTATCCTAGAATTAATCAATCTCAAGTGTATTGTTTCGTAATTAAGCTTACGAATACATCATCCCATTAATATAAAAACAGCAGCAATAAACACACATCCCAGAAAAGAGGGAGAATTAGAAGGCTCTTTTTCAGCTTTCTAGGACAACTAAATCATTTGAAGACCATTCTTCACTGTGAATCTTTTTCACTGTGATTGTGCTAAAGGTCTCCAACTGGGAAGCATTTATACACACACATTAATCTTAAATGCTTAAAGCCACATAACTAGACAGCAAAACTAGGTGATACTCCCTGTGCAGTTTACAAACCTCTGTTTTAATAAAAACATAAAGGTTTTATAATATTTAAAAACACTGGAAGTATTGTTGGTGAACTGATTCATAGTTCTATGTTTCCAAGAGATTAATTTATTCTCCAGCTACAGCCTCTGCAATAATGAAGAGAGCATTCCCACATATGAAAGTCTCAGAAGCTCACATGCCAATTTAACAAATACTTGACTACTGAAAAGAAAAACAGGGTATGTACAGCAAGAAGGGTATTTCTGTTAAAATTATATAAGCTAGACATTGCTTTCAATTAGTGCTATTTTTAATTGCAAAACTCGAATATTTAGAAACAAATTGCTAGAGAAATATAATCTCCACAAAGCCTATGATCAAATATGATAAATACTTTTAATAACTGTTGTGGTAAATGGGTCAGTGATCCCTGAACAAGATAATTAAACAGACACTCCAAAAATATACTTTTACTCCTTCTTATCATAATACATTTACAACAACCATATGAAAAGATTAAACTACATATCTGGGATAACAGCAGGCTAACACTTTGACATACTTTCTCCTGGTACTATAATATCACAGTTCTCTTACATACTTTGCACATGTTCCTATTGTGCCTAAATAGCTTTTACAGGGCATTTTTCATAAGAAAAAAAATAATCTGTAGAGTACAAATGCAAAGCAGTTATTATTGTCCATTTTTTTAAATGGAAAGTGTGTGAATCATACTTAATTCAAGTAGGCTTGCTTTTCAGGTTTGTCAAGTTTAAACTCCACACAGATGCAAATTACTGGTAAAACTTCTCTCTGCATCTTAATGAGGTACACTATAAACTCTGAAGCCAACTTGAAAACAAGAACGTTTTTGAAACAAATTCTACTTGACCTAGGTATTCTAAGTGTTTAAGAACTAGCATTTAAATGAATATTTTACCCAACAGCACTTAACTTCTGCATGATTTTGAACCTGGGACTGCTACAACACTCGTTTCCCAGAATAATGCCTGTGTTGGCATAGATTTTTGTTGTAAGGATTTTACTGGATGATAAGCATGCCTAAGCAATGTTGCCAAGGCTCCAAACTACTGAGCTCTGAACCCAAGCTCTTTTCAAAACATTGCTCATCCTTTCAAGTACATTCAGGCCAGACGGTAAATTGTCAAAACTATTTTGAAGTAGTCAATAACTAAAGTTAGGAAGTCATTTCAGTCAGCAGCTACAAATGTGCCTCAGTCGTATCTTGACCAGTTTAAAAGAGATGGCCAACACATGGCTGCTTACTGTGTAGTACATGGAACAGGCTAATCAATAGGGAGATTTGCTTCCCACAATTCCTGCCTACTGCTGCTTCAAACAAGCAGACTGAGCTCTCCAAGAAAAATGGGAAAATCATGGACATATGTGATCATTAAAGTTCAGCAGACAGATAAGCTGAACCCCTGAATTAAAACATGCAGATGCCTCTGCAGTCAAGATAAATGAACAAAAAAGTCTCATCTTGCAGAAAATTGGGGGATGACCTATATGAGACGCTACAGCTTCAAATTCAGCACCGTAGAGAGATGGCAGCTTTTTTTCCATGGCCTTAATGCACTCTGAAAAACAGGGACACACTAAAATGTCCACAGAGCAGGCCCAGTACTCCACTAACAGCTAATACTCCTTCATTGCTTTAGTTCTGTAGTTTACAAAAAATGAAGCTTATACTACAAAACTGATTAACCATCTTTGCAGTAACTTTGGAACCCATACATCAATTCTAACTAAGTTTAAAAAGAAGAAAAGTTAAAGTTTCAACAGTTAAGTTGCTATGAGTTTTATGAAATCTGGAAGCTGGAGAGGCATTTCCAAAACACTGATGTCACTGAAAAAGACAAGCAGAACTTGGAAATTACACATTGTTTCAGAGCTGGCCACTCTGCATATACTATTTGAATAGATAGTAAGCGTATGCCTTAGCGATATTACAAATACAGTTTGCCCATTAGGGATGAAGGAACTCTGACACTGTCCAAGAAACTTTCCTCACCATACAGGGCACAAATGTACAGGAAGCACAAGTTCTTCAGTCTGGCTATTTATAGAACAACTTGGAGACCAAAAAAAAGCCCTGTTACTTGACAACAGCCTATGCAAAATGCAGTTTAAACAAATGAAGAAAATTCAGAACACCAATTTGAAAGTGCTTTAATTATCTTATAAGGTTATGGGAAAGTTTAAATACTGTCAAAACAGCATTCACGCATATGGAATAAATACCAGCATTTCATCTTGCAAGTCTTTTAAATTTGGTATCTACATTCTGTTCACATAGGCATAAAGAATATAGAAACCATTTGCTTTGCAGTCAGATTGTAAGCAGCGGGTCTCCAGAATTTCTAATGATAAGAATGCCATTTAAAGTCATACACAATTTTAGGGCACCTGCCTTAAGTGGATTTTGAATGAAAAACACAACCAACCAAACAAAAAGCCCTCCACAACTATGAGTTGAGTACTGAATTTATTTATGACTATAAACCTGTTGGAAGAGGAATCAAATTATGTTATATTTACTAGCCTGAAGAAAAGCCTAACAAAATATTCTGGCAATTTAAAGATAAAACACCAGAGAAGTACATCCCTTTGCAATTTGTTGGCTTTTTTTTTTTCTTTTTTTCCCCAGTGTTTCACAGGTTGTTGCAATAATTTTGTGTGGCAGGTTACCCACCATATTAGCTATAGTGGTGTCTAGCTCTTTAAATAAATGATACTGCTATGGGGACAGAGGAAGAACTGCTGAACTGTTTCTATGACAAGAAAGTTAGTGGGAGAAGTGAAATGTGAGCAGCAGGTTTGGAAGCCTGAGGTATTTTTCACTTCTGTATTTTTTCCATATACACAGAAAACTCCCTTGGGGGGGAGAGAAAGACCAACTTCCCTACAGCTAAATACAAGAACATGTGTAAAACAGAAAAGCCATTCAATATTTCCTTAACCTTAACAAAAAATAATTTAAAGAATCAGACAAAAAATTCCATACTGAAATAGCCGAATCTGATTTTCCCAACTGCAAAATTTCTTCTGACAAAGTTTCTATAGTCGTAGAAAATTCAAGAGAATCAAGAGACAAAAGATGAGGATGCATCCATACACATATTATCTACCTTTGTATTTAGAGAATTAGTTCCCTTCCCCAACCCCCGATTACTGCCCATCCATTCCCCTCCACTCCCTTTTACTGCTGCAAAGCGAGTGAGGCCATGAGGAGGAAGGTCAGATAAGACAGTCCACACAGAAGTATAGAGCCTTCTGCTCCCACTGTAGTGGATGCAGGCATTATTCTTACTCAGGTCAAGCCTCCAGCAGTCCATCTGCCCATCTCCAACAACAAGATTAGCAGACAGCTGAAGAAGAGTAAGAACCAGACAAGCTTAAATGGTACTTCCCCTGAACATTCTCCTGTGTATGACTGTTTTCAGTTCAGGGGATTTCTGAGCCCTATGGTAATGCCAGGAATGAACACAGGTTTTATTAATAACTGGACCCCTCATGGTCCAAGTATACTGAAGACAGTAAAGGACACATACTATTGTGCTTTGGAGACCAATGGGGCAGTGAAGAGACAAAGCGCGAGAGTTCTGCTATCTAACAGGACAACACTAGGTGGGCAAGGGAATCCCAAAGCAGCTTGGCATAATCAGTATGATCAGCCTCAAAGGTTCACCCCACCCCTGAACTAAAATTCAGTTTTAACACATCAGCAAAGCCAGTGTCATACTGGAGTGGCATCTGAAAAGCCACTGCAGCTCGGAAGCCGCAGCCACTCACCCTGAACTGAACGAACACTGCAACAGAACACCACAGCTGTCTGAAGGTGCACACAGAACATCTGTACAGCTGTCAAGTGCAGTATGATCATGCAAATGCTTATTAATAAAACTAACTAGAAACAGTAAGGAAAAGCAGAATGAGTCTCTCTAGTCATGTCTTTGCTTTTAGAAAACTGAGCTTCGACATGTGAGAGTCCCAACCAGTTTTGCTTTGGTAACATGCAATACAGCCCTGCTACCAGATGTTTCCAACTTTTGAGAACAGAATAAGAGCAAAATTTTTTTTGGGTGGTGTGGTGATTATTTGTTTGGTTTATTTAAGGTTTTTCTTTTTCCCCAAAGAAGGGATTTTTCAGTTTTCCCCAGAGACTGACAACTACAAAGCACAAGGTCCCTTAGGAAAGACCTTCATCAACCACACACACAACGCCATGACAGGCACCCAACTATGCTACCTCTAATAGTTACAAGATCTCATTGATCATGCTGAGCGCACCTCGAGACAAACCTAACATATTCACCATGAGGGCACTACTCTTCACAATACACAAGGAGCAGAGAGAGGCCCCAAGAGCTCCAGTTGTGCTGACTGGTTGTGTAATGAAAACCAACATAGTCCATCCTTTCTGTAAAAAGGGCTCCCTGAACCTGCATGCCACCCAATAAATGGTGTTTACAAGCAGCATGAGTTATAGCTGAATACGGGCTACTTTTGGGAATAATACTGTGCCAAAACCTAATACACTCTGAACTCTTAAGTCCTCAGGAAGATGCTTCTAACAGCTACAATTGACTGTAGACACTGCAGAAAAGGGGCAGAATAAGGAATCAAGAGGACCGCAACAGAATAGTAGATTCCATTACAGACCATTTGGCAAAGGAGATGCTGATAAATGACTCGAGTCTTAGGAGAACAGCATGAAGTTACTTTTGGCTTCCAAGGCAGAAATTAACAAAGCAGCTGAAAAAAAGGAAGAGGCCACAGACAGAAGGAGCAATGAAGACCTGGGACAAAGCCTAAGTGCTTGCTTCCTGTTTCTCCAGCTATGGTCCAGTGTTGCAAGACTGAATGTTTGAAGGTTCGTTTTAACAAAGGAGACAGGTTGCACACATTTGAGCCTTAATGGCTAAAACTGCTACTCAATTCTGATATCCAAAGGACATCCCTATTTGACTTTTTAAATTATGTTGCAAAATGAAGGGGGGGAGGAATGCCTTAGCCAAAGCTGCTTAATCACTGAGAATGAAATGAGGCTTACTCATTTTGAAAGCAAAAGTGCACCAGTGTGTTACATATCTACTTCAGGAATATCTTCTTGTTAAGCTTTCTAATATGTATTTTTTTGTGGCTCAGCAATAGCCAACAAGTTCATGACAAGTACATCACAAGATCTACAAACTACTAAAGATGCCTCCTCTGATGAACAACAAACACAGGAGAGAACCACAAACAAACTGGTAATTTTTAACCTATAATAAAACACTGCAATATGAATACTATGTCTTTAATGTTCTGAAATGGTATTAAGAAAAGCAAATTCAACCACTGAACAAGGCAAAAAGAGAAATTACAATTTTATGCAGAAGGCTACATACGCTTGTTTAACCCATCTTATGTTAGGAGAAACTTTATGTATAGTAAATATTAACTCAAGTTGTAAAACAAAAGCTGTATAACAAACAACCTAAAGTTTATGTGTATACACACACACCCTTTTTTGGGCAATGCTTATTTACAGAACTCAGCTTTCAAAACCTGGTCTCTGCTTTATGTTGTTCGCTTTCATCACTCAAAAACCAATCCTTTCTCTCAGTTCTGCTGCTTTAGAAATACACCATGTTAGTAAGAACAAAGTGTTCTGTTTCTTCACTGCTTTCAATATACTCCCCACAAAGCCACTAGGAACAGATTGCAGTCCCTGAATTCATTCAGGATTCTATTTTATCCATCCCTCCTGAAGCAGCAAAAGGACAACAAAATAGTAAGTTTCCCATATACTTCTGAGATGATGAAGACAGAAACACATCAAAAGAGAGAAGAGAACCAACAGAACTCCTCCAAAATAAATGATCCTCTACTATGTTTTCTTCCTACCCCTCATAAAATACATTTCCTGCCTTCACATTATTAACACTTAGGATCTTTTTTTGGCTTTCCCCATACAACTTAAATTGCCTCATCCCTCTGTATCAATGTTTTGTCTCTTGTTACACTAGATATCTGCGGTTCTTGAATTCTTTAGATTCTATTTTATCTCAAATCCTCATCCGTTCTTTAGCTGGGAGACAAGCAGCATACCAGCGCTTATTAGACATCCCCTCTCACAATCAAAGACACTGATATGGCCAAGCTCCAAGTACCAAAAAGTAAGGAATAGGGTTTGGACTTGACCTAAAACATAGAGTTGTTACATTATCACACTGGGTGAGCAGTAACAGTGACTTCACCATTCTGTAGATAATGCTGGTGATGCTTTAAGTACAACACAAGCCTGACAGGGTTAGTAACAGCAAAAATCAAGAAGGGGGGGCCATAGGGCAGGGAGAGAGAACATGACAGATCCAGCGCAAGGAGCAACACTGTTGGGAAGTACTCTGGAAGTACTGCTCTGGGCAAAGGTTAGTGAACACAGACTGCCCAGGAACAAAGAACAGGGCTTATACAGAAATTTCACTGAAAAAAAAAGGGACAAAGTATTCCAGTATATTACCCCATGAAGAGGTGTAGAAGCAAAACTAATTTGAGGGCTATTCTCACAGTTCAGGCAAGAGCAAGGCTGAAAGCAACTATGTAAAACAAAAAACCTCAATATGCTTTATATATAACAAGAGGAAGCAGAATTGACCAGATCTAAACTAGAATCAGAGGAAAGGAATTTCAAGCAGTGGCTATACACATTTTTCAACTAATGTCAAAACACAAAGGAGAAACTATTAGTTAGGAAAACACTTTGGACACTGGTACAGTAGTATTTTCCATCCTGAAAAAGAAAGTATTACTGAAAGGAACTGCCTAAAATCAGGACATGAAATAGGAGAATATCAAACACAACAGAGCAAGCCTCAAAAGTGCCACCATAAAATCTGTGTTACGAATGTACCTTAAACAACAATATCCACAATTTGAATCCTATACACAAGAGGTACAGACAAAAATCTCCAGTAAGCGAAGAAGTCTCTTATCTCTACAGATGTAATACTCATCACTGCCTAATAATTCCTGGCAAATATAAGCCTGTTGCTTTTGGGTTTAAGAGCCATTCTAACTGAAAAAGATAAACTTTCAAAACTGAACTGATGCAACGTGACTTTCATGACTATGCAAACTAACAGGTCTAACCAGTCTACTGCTAACTCTAAGTGCCATACAGCAGTAAGGTGCAACAGCCAAGAGTCAGTTCAGTTTTCCTGATTGTTTTCTAAGTATTGAACAATATTAAGAAAACAAAAAAAAAAAAAAAATAAAAAAAAAATTATTATTTGTTTCCAGAAAAACTATCTGGATGAAACACTGGAAAACCACTGGATATGTCCAGAGTTCATTCTTTTATATTTTATTTCCAAAAGGAAATTCTGCCTAGATTCAGGCAATACTCACACAAGGACTGGCTTCAAACTCTGTCTTGACAGGTACCTTTAACAACCTTCTGAGGTCACCTTTTATTTACTACAGTCTCAACAGCTACATGTAGATGCAGCAGCTAGTCCAAAAGATGAACAAATATCCTTACAGCTCAGGGGATCCAACAGAAAGAGCTGTCCCACACTTTCTAATAACCTTTAAGAATTGTGAATGACTGAGAGCCTGGTCTACTTTTCTTTGCTACCATTTGAAGTATGATTTATCACTTCAACAAGCTGATTGTAAGCAAAACTTCTCAATAAGACCTTTTCAAAGCATTGTTTCATAACGGCTTGTTTGTTTGGCCTGCTAACTATTGTGAAATACAGGTATTTTGCCCATTACAAATAAAATGCAAAAAGTTCCGATGCTTGCTTTAGTTTAGGTTTCACATTTGTTTTAACACAGTTCTTAGTATTTTGAGAATCCTGCTATCTAAACATAAGCACTGCAAACACAATTTTTATCTTCTACATTACCAAAACTGAACATGAACCTGGCCAACATCTGTATTATTAAAATAGATATCAGAGTAAGTTCTTCTGCTTCAACTTTCCTGTTTCTGATGACCTTTGGAAAAAAATTCAGATCTAGAGAACTCCCCATTTTCTATCCATACATAACATATTGCTCTATCACTCTAGCAGACAAACCAAGAGGCACATTCGCCATCATAATCATCAGCAGGAAAATTAATATTGGAAGCAACTCTTGTAAATTTACTGCTTATATGAAGATCTCTCAAGCTTTTACATCATGATTAGGACTCAAAGCTAGTATCATCTCTGCCAAGTTTGTCACAATGCATCAAGCGTGCTACAACCCTCTTCCAAAGAGGAAGCCTGATGCCAAATACTTATTTTGATTAACTATTCTGCATAACTTACTAATGAGAGATTTGTAACACACACGCAAACAAAAGCCAAAAATAATACCAACCATGCACTACTAAAAAGAAATGGAATGCATCAGGAAAAGAAAACAAACGAACAAATAAAAGCCACACAAGAAAAATCGTAACACCCTAGGACTCAGCACTGGCACAGTTTTTTGCTGTATCCCCCTCACTTCTGGAAGGTATTACATTATTAAGGATTTTACTAGTCATCACTATGTATCTACTACAAAACTAAGCCAGCATGAAAAGAAACACACACACATAAGGAGTAACACCAGTCTTTCACTAAAGCTTTTCTTTTCTGAGTTCTTAACACTCACTATTGAAGCCAGAGTTGCCTGGCTGATCTGGAAAGCAGCAGAACATTTTAAATTTTAAAAATAAATACCTATACAGGATAATTTCTTCAGTAGTATAAACACATGGCTACAGTACATTGCAGTGCTGCTTCATTTTTCTTCAAGCCACAGTTACCCAGTGGTCATGCCCTACCCACTGCTTTTACGTCTCAGCTATGTAAGAGCAGCACCTCTTTAGTGTCTATTCTAATAGCCCTCACTATTACCAAAACACATGAATCATGAATACAGTCACTCTCAGTCTTCCTTAGTATATCTTTTTGTTACACTGATTAAAAACCTAACAAAGTCAGGTATCTTCTGACCATCTTTCACAGTCACAGTAGGGAGAGAAGACACGACTGATTCCACCTGCAGCAAACTGTACAGCAAATGACCTATAACCACACAGAGCAACAAGAACCAAATCAGGAGGCTAATTCTATTTCCACCTATCCATGGACTCTATGTTTGACCTTGGCAAGTCACTGGGTTTTTTGGCTTGTTTTTTTCATGCTTAGGACATGAAGGGCTTTTACGCAAATGGCTGGAACAACAACAACAAAATAACTCAGTAAGCTTAATTATTATTTATCCCATTATGCTAGGCCTAAGAACTCTTCCACAACAGCATAAATTCAGAGTGATTCTCTAGACCTTCGTTTTGAAGTTCTCTTTATGTAAGAGCACCAGTAAAAGCACTAAACTATTATCAGAGTGCCCCCCACACCATATCAAAACCAGATAAAAGCTCCATTTCACAAATTCTTCTACTGAACAAACAAATTTAACCTTATTTTCTACACTGGCATTTCCCAATCTGCAATTTGCAGAAGAAACACCACCCGCAAGATCCTCTGCCACTGCTCCCAATCAAAATTAATTTTTAGAGTCAAAATAAGAGCTACCAGAAAAAGGAAAGCAGGATATTGCCTTGAGTATTTTTCACTCAGTGCCATTTCTATGGTCTGTCAAAAGTTAAGGGCCAGTATTTTACACATTTCAATTCTCTCTCTCAGGCTTAGAAAATTCTGAATTTCATGGCTGCCTGATCAAGTTTCATTCTGATACCAAGTTTCCTGGTAATCTCTCAAAGCACCACACACTGGAAACATGCCACAAGTACAGGTTTGAAAAAAACAAAGGAAAGATGAAATGTTTTACAGACTAAGCAGTGTTATCAAGAATACGCATACTGGGAAGTATCTGCTTGTGCCTCTATTGTTAAAGGGGAAATTGTGTTAAATCTGCTACCCAAAGAACTACAAATACTTAGATTTACAGCAAAAAGACTATGACCCATGCGTACTCTTGAATCTGACCTACCAGAAGCAGAAAAATTAAGTAACAGGTGTAATCTCATGCGCCAATACAGATTGTTGCCCTGTTCTGGATTTTGAATATACTTATTAAATGGCACTTCATACAAATTGGTCATATAATTACAACGAAAAGGACGTAGTTCTTGCTCCTGAATAAGAAACAAATGAGGAGAAGTTATGGTTGCGTGTATATGCACAACTACCTTAATGCCTTCATGTTTTCTAAGTGAGACAACAAAACCAAATTTATTTAAACAAATTACAGAAATATATACTTAAATTCAACAAGAATGTTTTCAAAGACATACCTACATAGAAAGACATAACCAAAAGTCTCATAAACTCACTGAAGAAATATGCAGTGACTGAAATGTTTAGATTGCTTTAGAAATAACACACTGTGCCCCAGCAGCATGCCATTCATTGAATAATCTGATTAATCAAAATAGTGAAACATTTCAATAATTGTATCACATGACAAGAGTTTACATGTATCAGTGAAGTTCTTTTCAAAAATTACACAAAATATTAAATGGAACACAAAACCAGTATGATCCTTGTAAAGTTACAGCCTCTGTCTATTTTGAGGATGCAAAACTGCAATGTTAATCCAGAGATTTCTCACACTTTCCATACTGAAAGCCATACTTTCCTCTCTTTCTTGCTAAAAAAAATTTACCACTGCAGATATGTAACTTACAAGCTGAAGAGCGCGAAGCTAAATGGCCATATATCACTATCTGGCTAACTAAACTCCAGTTGAGGAGTATGAAGTATTTTTCAGAAAATACTTACTATACATAGTATACATAGGCTCTGAAAAGTGGCCAGTGATGTCATATCGAAATAGGCAGTGAAAGAGTTTCTTTAGGTTGGAAAGGGTACTTAACATTTTTTTTTTTTTACAAAAAGCAGCAACCACAAAATACACAGACACACACGAATTACGAGCAAAGAGAACCACAACATCAGTAGAACCCCAGGAAATGAGATAATGTCAAACTCTAAGTTTAGCGCTTACTTTTGCAAGACTCAGAATCTAATTATATGGAAATTGCTATTTTCTATTAATAATTTTCTCTTCAAAGAAATGTATCAGCTGTTTCCTCTTCCAAGTTTTTACATTGAAAAGAAATAACCACAATTCCATAGTATTTGTTTATCTCATATGATCTTAATGATTAATTATTGCAATTATGTTCAAGATAAGTGTATCATATTAGAACATTGTACACATTGCCACATAAAAATAGTGAAAGTTCAGTAAGATCAAGAACATAATTTTACACCTACAATTATAAACCTGCCTTAAAATACTACAGACTTAAAAGGCATATAAAGTTTTGTCAACAAAAATAAGATTTCATCTGACAACATAGCTCATGATGTTTACCTTTTTCCTGTCTTCACCTAAATACACAGGGAAAACTGAGCAACTCTGTAAAAGCAGACAGGTACTGCAATTGCTGAGATTTTTAAAGTACTGCAATAACACAAATTAAAAAAATAACATCCACTTAAAAGTACACCTTGCCTGTGAATGTTCTTGGGAAGCAGTGATTCAGCATATTACAGTGCCATTTAGGTCACTTAATACAGTGCTTGCAATTAACATGCAAACCATTTAGAACAGCAAGTATGACAAACATAGAAAAGATGTCCTGAAACTTTAAAATTCTGCTGCCATGATTCACTCTCCAAATGTGAAACTATTATTTTGTATTGTGTAAGAGAGAACACTGGTATTAAATATTTTACTAGCTCAAAATTATAATTTTTCTCTTCAATTTTATCCTAACCCTAGGATTGCATAAAACAGGTAAATATCACATCTTAACTGTACCCTTCACCAAAAATGAATTGCTAACTATAAAAACTTGCTTCAAAATCTTTGCCCATGAAGGCACCACAGGTCTTTTTAGGAGGACTTTACAAGTAGCTATAAACTACTTTAGCTTCTTTTCATATTCTTTTTAAAGATAGAAATTGCTTAAACTCAAAATACTGAAAAATAATCTTAGAAGCAATTATTACTGCAAAGCAGAAATTAGCAAGTCAAAGAAACTCCCATTCACAAACTAGTGATCATTTATGCAATTCATAGAATGGAATAGCATGCTTAGAAGAATTATGACTGCAAAGAGATACCAGCAAAGGGTACTGCCTTTTAACTAACATTAAAAAAAGCACATGTACTATGCCTAATAAAACAGTCTACAGACCTTTCCTGGAGAAATCAAGCTATAGAAAAATTATTTTTAAAGTTTCTTTGTGCTACTATCAACCAGAATAAGTAAGAAATTAGAAAGAGCTACTTAATACAATGAATAAACAATAAAAGTAAATAAACTCAAAATCAACATCTTAACTTCATAAAATTGCACCTAATGAAACTACAGAAGGTTAAAGAATATTTGCAAGCATCTCAGAAGACTCCTTCAGATATACTGCCCACAGATTTCCCAATAGCCAGACTCAAGACACTGACATGCTCTTTGATAATGATTTAAATGTTAGTCACACAAAACCATCTACTCATTTGATTGTAAATGAGTTTTTCCCAACCTTTAACACTCACCATGTGCATACACACTATACAATAGCCATAGTTATGCTATTACTCAAATCGTAATAAGCTCTATGTTTAAACCTCCAGTGACAGTAAAAACTGTAGCCTGAAGATCCCATGATCTTCCCTTGAATTTCACTCCTACAGTCTATATAATCCTGTTTCTACACCACTAAAACCATTCTCATTAACATCTCACAGCCTAACCCTCCAATGAGGCTCACAGTCAACAGGTAACTCTCATCTTCCTAGATCTGTCAATCACACAAGACTACCAGCAGTGCTCCTTTTCCAGAAATATTCTCCCTGATTTCCTTGGCATGTTGGTCTCATGATTCATCCCCTTATCATTTTAATTGTTCTTTCAGTGCATCCTCCTTAAGAAGCCTCCGCATTCACCTGCACTATTTTATGAATCATTTAATCATTTCCTATCTTGCACCCCTTTGCATTCGCATTCTCTTTATCCTGGGCCAGGACTGAAATCGAACTATTAACTCCCTGCCATTAATCACAACATACTTTCTACTTCATATCTCCTGTGTTTGTCCAAGCTAATACCCCAGCTTGTGTCTTTCTCCAGATACCTCATTATCAGCTCAGCATAGACAAAACACAGGTCTTGTTCTTTCATTGCTTCAGTTCCCTTTTCACTACTGCAAGTCACTAACTTTTGGGACTCTAAACTAAGCATAAGCCCTCAAACTATCATTCTGTATCAGTCCTAGAATTAACCTGGTTTTCATATCCTGGGAATGCCACTAATATACTACCCTGGGAATGCCACTAATATAAGCCTTTTAGTAGCTTATATTTTATCCTGTGACCACAGGAGTTTACATCTGGACTAGCAAAGCATCCTTGTTCATCTTTCAAAGGCCAGAGCTGACCTTATTCTATTCATTCTGAATGCTACTCTCTAGATAGCTTTTATAGCCTAAGGTCAGATCAAACAAGTCTCCCCTTCATCCCTCATCTCCTGAGCAGCATTTGTTTCGCTCTCTAATTCAAGATCCTTACTGGTCAATGCCCTCATCCCAAAATTACTAATCAGGACATAGATGAGGTTCATGTTTTGATCAACTGTTATATTTTCATCTCTGAACTTCTCCACAAAGCAGCACCTTATTCTTCTGAAACACACCTACAAGTGTTTCCATAGCACTCACTGAAAACAAACAAACAAACAAACCGACCAGATGGCTGGCACACCTAGACCACTATGCTAAAATTCACTGCACTGATGCCAGATATTCTCCTGTGTCTTACCCTTATATCGTTAAATATTCTGGGTCAGGAAACACCTCTTAACCACAGAGCTGTGGGATGACTAATTCAGACACATGATTCAAATAGTCTGATATTTTAAAAAGTGTTACTAAAACAACTGTCTGCTTCACAGTGCCTATGGAAAACATCTTAGCAGTGATAAGCCCACTCAGTTATTTCACCTTTTTCAAGGCTTCTCAACCTGTCTGAAAAATAATCCAAATACTATCCTTTATACCGCGATGACGGATGTTTTCATTGGCAATCAAGCATTCAAACCAATGCCTAGCACTTCTCATTTTTATCTACCTTTTCTAAAATTCTGATCACTTGTTTGGTGGCACAGGAATTGCAAAGGTGGTTTGGTTGCTCTTTTTTTGTTGTGTGGGGTTCTTGGGGTTTTTTTTTGTTTGTTTGGGGTTTTTCTGGTTTTGGTTTTGTTTTGTTTTGTTTTTTTCCAATAGCTTCTTGCATTACTTTCTAGTCTTTTAAAAATGAGGTTGTCCCAGGCTACAGAGACACTATTTCATATTTTTTGTCACTGTAAAGTGACACAAAATTCAGTTCTTCGGAACAGAAACTCTCTATCATATGTTTGTGTTAGGTGTAGCACAGAAAGTTATAAACTAATTGAGGCCTAAATGCATTTCTGTAGTATCAGTAATTATTTAAAACAAAATGTTTTGCACTCATGTAAATGCTTCTCTAATTAAAAACCATTTTCATTATTTTGTCACCTTACAGTGATGTTTCCCTAAATCATTCACAAGCAAAACCAAAATACTCCACAAAACCCCAAAATACTATCTTATTATTCCAGCCATAAATTATCCACCTCATTTTAAATAATGGTTCAAATAGTTAGTAAATCATTTTCAGTTATTTGATGTTTCTGTGTACTTTCTCATTATAGCTTTACTCCTGTGCAATACAGGTTCCATCACACCATGCATATGGAATGTGATGCAAGTAGCATGAGTGTGCCACATGCTACAAACAAGAAACTGGAAATGTAGTTTGACTGTCCCCCAGAATCACTGCAGTAAATTCCTACTATTCCATTCCAACACAGCATAAACCTATGTACTATCAGGTAGGCTTAGGCACAAAGTTTTTGCAAGAAAAAAATTGTAGTACTTTTACGTTCAGCTTACGCTGACTGCAGAAACGCCATATGCTTTACCTCAAAGTTTGAGCACCCCTAAGAACTGCAAACTGTCCCTCAAAATACAACATGGTATTTGCATACTACATTCTTCAGTTAAGCTTTTTAATTTCAGGAACTTTCTTTTCCTGTGCAAGTCAGCTTTTACGTAAAGAAAACTGCCTGTACTATTTGGGAAAAAAAAATCAGCTCCTGAAGTAACATCAATTTTTAATATTAACAGACAGCTCAGCATCAGAGCTGCACTCCAAACACAAAACATTAAAAAAAAAAAAAAAATCGGACTCCTCAATGCAATCTAACTGTAATATTAACTAAAGTTAACAGACTTCATTTTCCAATGTTAAAAATATTTAACAGTATGAAAACAAGACTACTTTTTCAGAGAATTATTCGACTTACAGGTTTTGAACAAAAAATTCAGCATTAAAAACCTAAAATACACACCTTTTTTTTCCAATCATGTTTTCCCTAATAAATAAATAATCTACAGTTACTTCTTTACTCTGTGCTTGAGGTCAACACTGTAACAGATCTCAGAGAAGAACAAAAGTAACATCACAAACATGAGAACACTTCTGACAAACCTGTAATAATCAATAAACAAAAGGAAACCCAAATATTCAGATGAAAACGCTAACAGAAACGTGGAAAAACTTAGCTGCTAACTAGATCACAGACTAAATCTTATAGCAAACCTTAAACGCATTTGCTCCCTTCTTTCAAATCTAACCTCTAAATCAGTACACTCCAGGAACCACAACAAAATAAGACTAGCTTCCCCGAAGAACATTTAATTGGGAAAATGTGTATCAGCCACAAGCTGCCTTTATCAGGAGAGAAATCAAGCAAAAGCTTCAGTTTAGTTTTCGACGAACAAGACTGAAGAACTGGAAACACTACTGCAGCCAAACAAAACAACAAAATACCATAATGCTACCTTCTCCATGAGAACAAAAGCATCAACCACCAACTCCACCCCACCCCCAAGCAGGCTGTTGCTCTCTAACCACAGAGCCAATGCTGTAGACAATGTAATCCCACAGGGAAGACAGAAGGTCACAGACACACTGTGAAATCATAAAATAAGGTCCACGTTGTAGAAGGACAGGGCAATACTTTCACCACTTAGGGTTCCATTTGCACAAACAGGTGAAGTATAGAAACAGCCTGCTCATTTCTTGACTGTCCCTTCCCTCAACACATAGAGGGAGATCACATGTGTTTAGTCTAGTCCAAAATTAAGGACATGGCACTTACAGTAAGCAGCAGAATTCAAGATGTGGTGAGGATGACGATATGCAATGTAACACTGCAGGTGAGGTTGCATACTGTGTACCAGCAGTTGATCTGTTATTATTCATCAGCTGTAGGTGGCTAAGAGGGTGTCACTTATTACAGTGACACACGCTGCAGCTGGCTTGCCATGATTAAGTATTACCCCGTGTGGCTGAAAGGGATGGCGACTATCATTCATTACGCTCCAGCGTGGCTTAGCGGGGTGGGGAGGCTGCTACCCTTCCCTGCAACGCAGTATCTGGAGAAAGACAGCTAGAATTCCCTAAAGCCTTGGGAATTGTGCACGGGGAGGAGAGAAAGGGAGCCTCAGTCCCCCAGCCTGCGGGAACTGGTGTCCTGCTAGCAGCGGCGGAAAGCCTGACCGCGCTCGATGCGCCGGGAGCGCTCCACCTCAGCGCTCGGCTGTGTCAGAGCCACCCCGCTCCCGGGCCGGGCCGGGGGCCTCCAGCTAACCCCCGCCGTGCGAAGGGGCTCAGGCAGGGCAGAAAGGCTGCGCTCAACTTCTCCAAACCGCAGGATCAAAAGCCTTTGTCCGAGAGCCCCCCGATATGCGGCCGAAGGAGCCCGGGAGTCCCCCTCCTGAGGCAGGTTGAACTGGGGCGGCAGAGAAGGGGGAACGGCCTAAGCCCGCTCCGGGTCCGTCTCCGCTGCTCTCCGGGAAGCCCTCAGAGAGGGTCCCCTCTGGAGCAGACAGGACGAGCACTGACCCCGCACGGAGTCCCGACCGCTGTGCCCATACCGGAGAGAAGCGGAGCAGGGGGAGCGCCGAGCCCTGCCGAGCCCTCCCCACCAGGGTGCCTCCGGGAGGGGGCCCCGGCCGCTCACGGCCTGTCACCCGAGGCGCGGGGGGCCTCCTCCCGTGTGCCCACCCGGCGGGATCCCAGCCCCCCGAGGTTTGCTCCCCGGGGCCTGCCCCAGGGCCCTCTGAAGGACAGCCCTCGCTTCCCCCGAGCGGCGGCCGAGGCGCCGAAGGGCGGGTGTGGAGCAACCGGTGCACCGCCACCCCCAGAATCAGCCGGCTGCCGGCGCGACGCCGCGAACCCCCCGCACTCACCCTGTCACAACAGGCGCCATCTTCCACAAACTCTCGCCAAAACTCCTACTCTCGCGAGAGCGCCCCCCTCCCCGCGCCCAGAGCGCGCGTGCGCGGGCCCGTGAGACACGCGCGGGGCGGGGAGAGGAGGGGAGGGCAGGAGGCGGCGCGCACCGCCCACCCCGCGCCTGGGCTCTCCCCTCAGACACAACAGCCGAGGCGTGGGAACCGAGCCGCTCTCGCGAGATCCGCACACCGCTGGCCGGCGGGCAGAGCGGTGAGAGCGGCAGCTCTCGCGAGAGCAGAGCTCACGGGGCGGGTGGGGGGAAGGATGGGAGAATGAGGGATTCCCTCTGCCCGCTCGCGCGTCTTGCTCCTGCGCCTTCCCCCGCCGGCGGGGAGGGGCGGGGAGAAACCATTCGGGGCGCAGGGGGGTGGTGGAACAGAGGTGACTGACAGCCCGCCCCAGTGTCGGTGAGGGGAACTTGCCTCTGTCCCCTCCGCCCCCCCACCCTGCGGGAAGCGCGTGTGGGGCCGCCTGCCTCGTGCTGCCTGTGGGCGCCGCACATGTGTGGCCGGCGCTCCGGGCTGAGGTTCGTGCCGTGTAGCCGGGATGCGCGGACCGGCGCCGCGGTGTGTGGGGGAGACAAAGACGTTCTTTCTCCTCGTATAAAATATCTCAGGAGTTCAAACGGCAGCTTCTGTGGAAGTTTTGTCAGTGCCCGCTTAGACGAATCGCTTGAGTCAAACAAAACCCCAAGCTGATAACCGTCGAGCAGCTTCGGTTCCCTCCCATAACCAGAGAAAGCCAGACTGCACCGACCGGAGGAAACGTGTTGTATCTGGTGGCTCTGTCAGGCAGTGCGGACTAAGCACTTCATATTTATCGAGGTTAAAAATTAATTCGTACAGGACTCCATACAGAAAACAATGGGAAACTGAAAATAAATTGATTTCCAAATAGCGAATAAAAGCGCTGAAGTAGGAAGCTGGGATATGGAGGCACAGGCATTAGCACTAATGGATTTCTTACAGTGAAATGTGCCATCATGTTTTAAAAATCGGTTCCAAACGAAAAGCCTGTTTTCATAATGCCTCTTGCCATCTGCAACCAAAAGTGCAAGAAACATTTGTTTAGCAAACACGAGTTGTTGAGTCTGCTAAGACTTCAGCCGATGCAGCAAACCTTGTAGTGACCTCTCAGATCATCTGCTGAGGCACGGGAACAGAAGGTATCTACAGATGTGCTCCAGCGTTTTGACATAGCAAAAGGAGACGACCCCCATTTTGGACTTGTTTAACAACATGTTCTCAAGGTGAGGGTCTGTTTGTCCATTAGAAGACAGTGTTGGAAAATTAATGCTTTTACACTAAGGATTCTGCCCTGTCCAACTTCCTCTCTGTCTTTAGTATAACATGTCAAGCCAACTTCAAGCACAAATGCAATGTTGATTTAAAGATCTGCTGAGATTTCAAAACCCACATAATTTTTATTACTGCACGTCTGTACCTCTGCTGTCTCCCAAATTAGAGAGAAAGAGAACATTTCGGTAATCCTGTAAATGTGATTTTGGGTTTCTCTCCCACATACGTTCTCCACTGATAATATTAATTCAATGAATAATGTCTCAGATGAGTAAAATCATGTTTTAAGAGATTACTTGGCAACAAAGTTTGCTGTAATTCTACTCACTGTACAAACAGCTATTGTTTGCTGTCATTAAGGGACTTTCCCCATCATGATTTCCACCTCCTCATTAGGTTCAAAAGGACTTTGGTTGGCTCCTTCATAGGTGCAGTTCTCGGCAAAAGCACAATGCATACTGGAAATCCTCTGTATTGTTTGCAGAGACCGGCTCATAATCTATTTGGAAATCTCTTCCTAAAAACATCTTCTCTTTTTTTTTTTTTTTTTTCCCTCTCCAACAAATGATTTTGGGTGAGATTTTATCTTCATCCACTAAGGAAAACCTCTGCAGAATATAAATATTTGTAGGGAGGGCNTTCTTCCAAAAAACCTCTTTTTTTTTTTTTTTTTTTTTTTCCCTCCCAAGGCTAAAGAATGATCTCAGCTCGTGCTTGCTCCATTCCATTAAGAATGGTTTCTGGATATTTGCCATGGGCTGTCTCTAGATGGTCATTTGATGGGGCCCCTCTTTTAGTGTGTTTTGAATCAAACTGGAAAATCTAAAAATATAGCACACAATAATCTGCAGTGTCTAGACTTTTAATATTTTACAAAGAAGGCATTTTTGTAATCAGATTAATTGGATACTGGAGCAGGTATATTATTTCAAAGAATTGATAATTAGAGAAACTATTGCAGTCTTTTCCATCACCAGCAGAAGTACATTATAAAGCAAATAACCACTGATTTTATTTTATTTTTTGTTTTTGATGATAAACAGTCTGTAGTTCAAAAGGCCAGGACTACTATTCAAACCAAAAACAATAGCCTGAAATTGTATGAGCAGCCAGTGGAAGGAAAGATAATAAAACCACAGTGGTTTTTTTTAATATTGTTCATGCATTAATGTATCTTCTTGCTGCTATGTTTGCATTTCACATAGTAAAGTGTGAGCAATTCCTGTTGACATTATTGGAAACTGAAAGCATCTGGTACCCTGGGGAACTAAGCCCTGCTTTCTGGTCTGTAATGAATGTAAACACTTCCAGAGCTGGAAAACACATTTAAATACAAGGTTTGCTCCTTTTAAAATGTTGCGCTTGCTATGCAAATCGGTAGTTTGATCTTTGATGTAAGCCCTCCTGAGGTTGGTGGAAGGGTTCTGAATCAGGCCCATCACTTCAGAGATGGTTTGGAGAAGCACAGCTTGAAGGCGCTTTTGAAGAATGTAATTCCAACAAGTGTTGGGCTTCACTTTTCCCAGCAGACATGTTCCTGGGTGGCTCTAGCTGAGTGCTCAGAATCATTAACTGCCTTCAGAAATGGAAGGCTATTAAAGAAGGAATTCCAGTTTACTCTCACTCATAAACTGAGGGACAGGATCACCTACTTCTTTGGATTCACCAATGGGTTGCCCAGAGAGATTGTGAGTGCTCCATCCCTGGCAGTGTTCAAGGTCAGGCTGGATGAAGCCTTGGGTGGCATGGTTTAGTGTGAGGTGTCCCTGCCCATGGCAGGGGGGTTGGAACTAGATGATCTTAAGGTCCTTTCCAACCCTAACTATTCTGTGATTCTGTGTGGACAGAGCCAGGTCTGTGCCTCTGTCTTCTAAGGATCTTTGGGTGGAAAGAGGAGAAAAGACTGGGACCCTGGCAAGAGCCAACAGTCAGTAGGGATGAGGCCCTTTGTGTAGACAAGGAGGAGATCTTTTGTCCTGGAGTTTTGTCTTGCCAATGGTACTGAAGGACTTGCTGGCTAGCAATGTTTGGGCAACTCTAGAGCAGACTCTACAGCAGAAGGGCAGATGGGAGCAGGAGCACTGGGTGCAAGGTGTGATCACCAGGCAGAAGATTTCAACAGCTTGTTCAACCAGTCCAGACCAAACTTTCTCCAGCTCAGCCTCAGCTCTGGGCTTCCCCTAAGCTCATTCCTTTGGGCACAGCATTAGTTAACATGCTGGCTGGCTCCTTGTTTGGCAGTTGTCTCGTGCCTCGCTGGCTCAGAGAAAAATGGGAAGACAACAGATCTGCACCCATTTGTGTAGGAGCACCCTGTCTCTTTTACGTGCATAGCACAGTCATGTAAGAGACACACAAGGTGACCAAGAGTACCCTTCTCATTTGAATCTGTCTTCTTATAAAAATAATTCATATTGTGTCTTGTAAAATCCTACCTATTTATAGAATCCAGTGACTTTAAACAGCATTGTAAGTAGTGGAACCACAGTTACCTGAATCTTCACTATAAGTAGCAGGTTTGTCTTGAGATGTTGCAGTTTGTATCTGGTGCTGTAAATCACACATTCTAGTTATAGGTACTGTGATACAAGCCTGCTGGAATTTTATAAGCACAGGATGTACAATGTGGTTTAACCGCGTGTCTAGGAAAGAAAATAAACAGGCAGTTGCCCACAGAACATACCTTACATCTGAACTGTGGTGTACATGCCAACAAAAGTTATCGTTTAAGCAGCTAGCTGGGCAGCTTGATGTCAGAAGTGCCTCTGCTGTTTGAAATGGATGCTTGTTGTTCAACATAGCTCAGAGGATTTTCAATGTTGTCTTGAGTATGATAGGAAAAAAGGATGGGCTACTTAGCAGTCTGCAGCAGGAATGCTGTTGAGTAGTTTTTGCTTGTGTGACATTACACAACCGTGATGGTAGTGCAAAAGGAAGGTCTGAATCTGTATCTTAATGCTGGTTGAGGTATGCCTTGGTATGGTAGTTCCTAAAAGGTACAGTAAGGCTTGAGCCTCACTGGTGTTGCCTTGCAAACAAAAAAGAGTCCCTTCACAGAGCGTTTTTATAATGTAAAGGCAAGATGCAATAAGCAAGTATAACAAACAATAGGAAGGAAGAGGAGGAGGGAAGATGAGGTTAACAGTAATAACATCATGTGGTTATGTAGGTTAGCAGTGTGAACAGGTTAATGACTGACTTCTGTAACCTCTTATTTTTAAATACTTTTTTAAAACACACTGTTAAGACACTTTGCACTGCATTAAATTTTTGCTCATCACCCTACCCCATAAAAGTATCTGTACCATTAGCTGAAGGTCTTTTCGTGTTTGTGCATAAAGTATCCTGCATCTCTCTTTTTCTTAGTTTTACTGGGCACTTCAAAGAGCCTGTCTCTGAACCTCTCTTGCACAGGGCTCCTCCTCTTATGCATGTTGCCTGCCCACCAGTTACATGTGGCACCCTGTTACTCCCTTAGCCTTGCTCTCCATGCACAGCTGTACTCTGTAGCAGTGGATTGTGCCGTCAGCCCACACCATCCTCAGGGTGCCTCTGCCACTGCCACCAGACTTCAGTGAACCTATGAATCAGCTGGAGAGTAGAATGTTGGAAGAGTTGGCAGATGCTGTCCACTGCCACCAGGCACCTCTAGCCCTGCATTCACAGCCACAGGCACCAGCAGAACAAGGCTCACTGCAACACACCTTGATGCTGCCAGAAGCATGGCTCTTGTGTTGCCCTGACCTTGTGCCATGCTCAGTGTGTGTACCCACCAAACCAGTTTTGAGTACAGAGTCATTACTGACAGGGAGTGCAGCAGGAGAAACTGTAAAAATCTTCCTTCTTCCAAAATACAGCTCCTTTTCTGTTTGTCTGCTCCTGGTAGAACTGACTCTGAGCAGTGTTTGCCAAGGGAAATTAGTTGCATCCCATTGAAATCAAGAGGACAGGGAAGATTTAACTAGTCAGTTAGACTGTGAATTATCACAAATAATGAACAAAGCAAAAGGAAGATTTAAAAATTACGCTATGGCTCCAGATGTTTTATTTATTTTATTAATACATAAATACAAATTGAATTTGCAATGCTACAGTTGTGAATCAATATGAAAACATGTCTTTGTGCAGAAAAACTTTTTAACCAGAGGTGCTGTTGCAGTTCTATTATTTTCATGACATATATTAGCTTACCACCTAAACTGCCAGAGACATCTCACGCCAAAGACTAGAATTCAGTGACTGATTTTTTTCAGCTAGTCTGCTCTCCCATTCATGAGGCTTTTTGAGAAAATGTATGCTGACATGCTTCACCTTTACCTGCAGGTAAATTGTGTTTTTGGAAAAGCCCTCAAAGAATGAAATTCATTTGGTTTGACAAAACATGAGAGAAACCCACACTCTTTGATTATACACATTTTTCTGCTGGATACAGTGCTTAAGGGAATTTCAGACTAACTATAACAAGGTACAGAAAGAGCTCAGCAGCCTGGTCTAAAAGAAAACCACAAACTGCACAGAATCCCTTGATAAAACCACCACTAAAAATCTATTTGTCATTATAAACCAGCCCATGCTTCTATGTCCTAAGAAAGTCTAGGTCCCAGTCATAACCACACACTATGTCAAATGGGAGGAAGCATAGACAGAAATGTTAACCTGTAATTCTGCATAAAAATGTGTGCACACAGGAATTTTCCTAGTTATGGCAAGAGAGGAGTTAGGAAACTAATCGCTTCACAATGAGTATAAAGCTAGGTACTGCATAAACTATTTGGAGAATTTAGTGATGGTTAAGTCTTGTGTTGGTCCTGTGTGAAGAAGTTAAACTATTTTTGTGTGTTTAGTGGCTTACAGAGTCTGTCCATGGCCTCAGGCTATGAAGATAATACTTGGTTTGGGGCTGTTTCTTTATTTAAAACATTGAGGAAGTTATACATTCCTGAAAGACAGTATTTTTTAAAGCAGTCTAAAGGCATGGTCAAAGAACACATAATCCTAAAAAATAATCTTGTAATACTGCCATGTTGGTATCTATTTGGATGATTTCTTTTGTCCAGAACAGTTGGACAAATTCTAGTTCTTGTGGACTTAGTCTAACTCTCATTTTGAACTTCCGCTGTTCTGTAGCTCATTTCCATAATCCTCACCCCAAAAAAGAAAGACGTATTTCAGGGAGAAACTTCTGAAAATAAATTCCATACAAATTGCCTAAGAATATTTCATTGCTCAGATCCAGGGTGGCTGACACTTGTGAATAAAATAATCTTTTGAATTTTTTCCTTTTAGGGCATTACACGTGACCTTTTAATGTCACTAAAGTGCATTAGTGCTTGGATATCATATTGATGAGCTTTGTGGAAATGAATGGTTGAACAGATAAGTTATAACTAAGGTAATGAGCATATAGCTGTTATGGAGGTAACTGAAGACATGTCAGGGATTCTAATTAATTACAGAATTTCTGTATAATTTGTTTATTGTCAGTCTTGGTTCAGAATTTACTCTCCTTTAATCTTAACAAGTGGTGTTTCATTTTTAATGTTCCAGACAGTAGGGTTTTTTTCCTAGAAATCCAGCTATCTAGCCATTCTTATTACTCATGGCTTCATTATCAGTTTGTTTTTCTTCTCATTACTGGCACTGACCTTGCCAAGAGATAAGCACATGCATAATTTTACTCATACAATTAGACTCATTAAAGCTAATGGGATTAGTCAAGAAAGTAAAGCTACTTTTGCTTAAGTGTTTGTTATTTGAGGTGGCGTGACTAGAAACAACAGCAGGAAAGTCTGGAAGGAATTCCAGCTGAACACTGATTTTCATTATAAGTCATATAAAGAGATAAGGAGCTGCTGAGAAAAAATTGAATGAAAAAAGAGGCTTATAAAAGGTGGAAGCAAAGACAGGCGGTCTGGGATGAATACAGGGATGTTGTCTGGGAAGCTAGGAAACATGTAAGGAAAGCTAGGGCCCAGTTAGAATTAAACTTAGCTAGGGATGTTAAGGATAACAAGAAGGGATTCTATAGGTACATTGTAAATGAAAGACAGACCAGGGACAACTTAGGCCCCCTCCGGAAGCTATCGGGTGAACTGGCTACACAGGATTTGGAGAAGGCTGAGGTTCTGAACAACTTCTTTGCCTCGGTCTTCACTGGCAAAGCCTCTGACTGCACCACCCAAGTCTTGGAAGGCAGACACAGGGACTGTGAGAATGAAGACCTTGGGCCCACTGATCTGTTTCGAGACCATCTTAAGAACCTGAACATGCACGAGTCCATGGGACCTGATAAAATCCATCCGCGGGTCCTGAAGGAGCTGGCGAGTGAAGTTGCTAAGCCACTGGCCATCATATTAGAAAAATCATGGCAGTCAGGTGAAGTTCCTGAAGCCTGGAAAAGGGAAATATAACCCCATTTTCAAGAAGGGGAAAATGGATGACCCGGGGAATTACAGACCAGTCAGTCTCACCTCTGTGCCTGGCAAAATCTTGGAGCAGATTGGTCATGGCAGGGGGGTTGGAACGAGATGATCTTAAGGTCCTTTCCAACCCTAACTATTCTATGATTCTATGAAATTCAGTCATTTCTCCTTTGGCCCACCCCGATGGCTGATGAGCCCAAGGTGGTTTCACACTGGAGGTGAGCAGGGATTTTCTAACATTGTGTTTTCTTAAGAAGATGGGGGCTTGTCATACTGAAGTTGGTCTCAGCAAATTCGGTGAGGTCATTTCTCAAGTCTAGGATGAATAAAGGAAAGGTAATGAGAAATACACATCTCAGCCAATGGCCCAGCAGCAGAGGCTGACTGTAACATTATAGCAGTGTCAAGGTTCTGCAACGGGGGAGATTTCAGATCTCCCTGGAATATTTCATTAATGTGGGGAGTGTGAGAGGGGCAAACTCAGGTCAGGTTTCCCCTGCACAAAAAGGAGATTGCTCTGAATGAAGCAATGTAAAGGTGTCTGCTGTCTCAGGAGAATGGTCTAGCAGTTTGGATGTGGGATTATAGATTGAGGGCCTTGTGTGTGAAATCCTCAAGAGGTGCTTATGCCTACATAGAATGGTCGAAAAGCCTAAAGAGGTTTTGTGGAAAAAGAAATGCATTGCCTTGCCATTATTCCTGCTCTACCTTTGTTCCTCATTTTGAGCACTGCAAGTCTGGGCTGAAAGCCTTGCAGAAGCATTATAGCAGCCAGAAATACAATGTTCAGAGCGCAGCTGGTTTTCAGCCCCTTTCTTTGGTAGCTTTCTCGGCTAGGGTTGGGAGAGGAAGGGCAGGGAGCAGTTACTCCATCCATCCCAAGGAAGTTCCCTTCTGGACCATCAGGACAATTTAATGGCAATTGGTAACACAGGGCAAACATACAGTGGATGACTATTAACTCCAACACAAAATAATTTGTCATTTTTGACCTCTGATGAGATGCCCCATATACAATGACTTATGAAGAATCTGGCCTCTCACTTACAAAATCAAATACCAACTGCTCTGCTCTAATTCTGAAGCAATAAGTCTCCTATGGCCTTGGAAAAAAACCATCACTTACGGACTTTCACCCATTTTATACCTTCCTGCCAAAGAAACACTTGTTTTTGTCCCTGATAAAAACAAATACAAAAGACAATGAAAACTTACTAAAGATACAGTAAAGGCTATTTGTAGTCTAATAATTAAAATTCTTAGTTAATACTAATTCCTGTACCCTGGCTTTTTCTGGGTAGAGGTTAAAAAACAGCGAATCCACCACTATCGAGTGTAACATTGGGGGTGGTGTATTTTTAACTATTACTCATTTTTCTCTAGGAAAGCAACTGATCTGTGCCCCAATGCACACAATTTTATTAACATTGGAAAGAGCCATGTGGTGTTCATATAGTGTTTAATCTTGATGAAATCTCAGTGCCCAAGGTTTTCTGATTAATGGCAGAGGAGGAAGACTGGAGTGACAGTTAGGGTTTTGCCAGCTCATACTGTATATACAGCTGTTGCTGCTCAGGGGAGGGAAACACAGGGTCTGGCTGTCTATTCCAGACAAAAAGAAATGGCACATGCTATTACTTCCAGATCATTGCAGTCCCTGCACCACCATCTGCTGGGGGTCAGAGCAGTTGTCCGGGTCGGCGTCAGTCATGCACAAACTCAATGCCTTCCACTGAGCTGCACCCAGCAGTACATATTTACAAGAACAATAAAGCGAACCTGCTCCCTGGACACAGGCACCACAATGCTCCGTCACATTGGGAACAAAGGAGCACAACGAAAGTTGATATGCATTACAAAGGAAATTCTCAGGGATCACAGCTTTGTGATTTCAGGCCATAACACAAATGGAAGGGAAGAAAAACTGCCACCAATAAGCCCAAACCTAGTGATCATTGTACTTATAATTGACATAGCATCTCTAAAAGGGTGCCTGCGTCTCTGTTTCCTCTTCTCCTATTTTCGGAGCATTCTCTACAAGATAGTTAAATAGGAAAGGCTCAGATTATCAATGTTAAACACTTGGTTATACTGTTCTGTAATAGCAGCAAGATGATCTCTGCTACTTATCCCAGCTTGTCTGAGCGTTATCTCTTTTTACAGGGCTTATGCCATGTACTGGAGTGAGGCGCGGAGAGCCCTGACAGACATAAACTGAACAGTTCCTGGAAACAGGATGAGTACAACTGTGTCACTGTGATGTTGAAACCAAATGAGCAGTTCTAGCATCTCTTCATCCCAAACAACAAGTCGTGAGTAATTAATTTCTTCTGCTAAAAACAGCCTCTTCAACACCAGCAATGTGACACATCAGGCATTACTGCAGGGTACTGCAAACCTTCCACTACTGCTGTCCTGCACCCTTGGCTGAACATGTGTACACAGACATGACACCTTCCGTGCCTAGAACTGGAGGTGTCCCTCCTTGCTGTATATTTAGGCACAGAGGTAAAGTGCAAGTTTTCTTTTTGATCTGGGTTAGCCTGCTGCAGGGCTAAGTTCAGTGTTTCAGGGCTGCATCAAAATGGAACCAGGGGAGCAATGGGGCTCAGTGCAGAGACATCTGCATTGCTCAGGACAAACTCAGCAGTATTCAACTGAGTTTATTAGTTGTCTCAGCATCAGCAATGTTAAAACAGGCAGCAGTGCCAGCATGGGGTGAGAGAAATGGGTAGCAGCCCTGGAAAGCTATGAAAAGGGCAGGTGGAGCTGGACCCAGAACATTTTTTACAGGAGGCTCACTGCCAAATAGCTAGAAGCCATGTGTACTAGCAAAAACACATGAAGGACTGCTGTACTCCCTGCCTGACATAGCTGCAGTGTCTGTCACAGCCCTTCTGCATACATAATCTCCACATATATAATCTTTGACATTTCATCTGATAATTAGTGGTTTTGGCACAAGCAAACCCAATCTTGTTAAGTCCTATCCTCAGTTGCTTTTTACTAAGCTCCACTCTGGGCATTTTTGCATAAAGCCTCTCCAGTCCATGTAGTATTTGACAGCTTTCTTGGATACTTTGCATGAAACATAATATGGAAGAAGAGACCTCCAGGTAGCTGCACCCACATGCCTTCCCAGCTCCACCTCTCTGGCCTTGCTGGCACAAGGACACACAAGCAGCCAGAGCCGCAGAGCTGGTTCTGAAGCCTGCGGGGGCATGTAAAGCAGCCTTTGCGTGTTCCCTTGGAAAACATCACCAGGCTCAGTTACACATTTGTACTTGGAGGGCACTAACCCTGAGCATTCAGCACAGACCTGATGTACACAGGTTTGTACTGCAATTAGGCAGCCTTTCAGTGCCAGATCAGAACTAAAAGGATTTTATTTATTTTCCTTTTTTAACAGTTGAGTGTTGTGGAACTGGGTTTGAAGCAAAAACTTGCAGAAGAGTAGTCAGTGTTTAGTTCAGATACATATTAAAATGTATGTGAAGTGTAAATCACTTGATACTTCTAATGTAGGAGAGGGGAAGGCAGGCGATGGGAAGATGGCAGGCGATGGCAGAGTGACTCTGTCAGGACACTAGTAGTAAAATGAAAGGATAAAGATACTTTAACCCCTAGGTAATTGATGTAAATCTGCCCTCAAACATGTAGAGAATGAAAGTCATTCCTGAAATTATTCCAAGAGAAGTGGTGTGTTGTCCTGTGTCTCTAGTCCATAATAGACACGTGCTACATTGTAAAAATCATCCCTTTTGGTGCTTGCACCTGAGTTTGAGGCTTTACTCCAGTAGCCAGTGACTAGATTAGCATGGGGAATAGACTGGGTTTCTCAGTCATCTTTCTGCACACAGTTCAGACATACTCTTCAAATGATGCTGGGGAAATTTAGGACTGGTTTCATGTGTTCTGCAGATAAATAAAGGACTTCTGTATTCAGGAGATATTTTACAAGTCCTGTGTTCACTCACAAAAGTAAAACACAAGGATAGATATATTCTGCCTAATAAAAATACTTTTCCTTATAAAAATAAAGCTTTTACTGCATGAGCAATGTAACAACTACATTGTTCAATTGTTGTTCCATGGCATGTTCCTGATAAAGCATGCTCTTGTTGATGGAATACTCCCTCCTCATCAACCATAATCTGCCATTCTTAAAAGAAATGGTGCCCTGGATAAACTGTATTCTTCTGCTTTGTAAATCTGTCATTGTGTGAACAAATTGCCTAGTTGAAATGGATTTTTATAGTGTCTGGACCAATCAGGCATAAAGCGTAGGAGTCTTAATGTTGAAACCACACAACATCCAGAGGCTGCACTGGAACCTTTTTGTTTAGGTACTTAGGTGGGAGGTGAGCTATTGGGAAAACCTAGGCCAGAATAACAGTTTTACTTTTTATAATGCCTCTCTACTTCATCAACATCACCCTTTGAGGCTGTAGATGTGTTTTTGCAAAGACCAGTTCTGCGAGTGACCAGACCTCTGGGCAGTACAAATTCAGTCCACATCAGGCACAATGAAACATACGTTGCATCAGCCAGAGCACATAATAACATACACATATTGGCTGTTTATGCCAGCTTTATTATTTATGCTGCCTCAATGACAACCATGAGAGAAAAAGTCATATTTGATCAACCCCAAATTGCACAGAGGCAAGGTTTTACCTTTTGAACAAATATGGGGAATTACCTTGAGCTGTACCAGTTGAGCACATTGCATCAAGAGGTGGTGACATTTCTGATCTGGGATTAACTGCTGTAACTCAGATTTACTGCCTGGTTGAGGAGCCTTGGCCTGATTTTTACCCCTAAACCACTTATATTCAGTTTCTTAATGTATCTAGCTAGAACTCATTTACAGATGTACTAACCTATCTTCTTCCAAGTATTTTCTCTGAATTGCTCCTGCAGTAATATCTGCCAGTTTCTAATGCCAGATAAATGACCATAATGGGTTCATAAAATACAATTATGTAGCTTTATGAAAGCAATATTTTAGTGATTTGCAGCTGGCCTAGGGCACATATATGGTTATTGTGGACTTCCGTTGCCTTTGTCCTCCATCCCTTCTTACTGCTTCCTCTGCCCACTTACAGCATTGTATTTTTACCCCTTGAATTTGCCTGGTTGAATAAGTCTTTGCAGTGGTGTTTCCTAAGCATATAACACAGGAGGTTCCCCAAGCATATTGAAGATGCTTAAAACTTCAGGAGGGAGAAAAAGTTAATTTAGAACTTTTAATATATAAATGTATTTGTTCCTGTTGTTTATGGTGTTACTTTTCATTGTTATGGAAATCTTCTGAAGGGATTATTGAGTGTTGTCTTGTTTTAATAAACTTAGTAAGCTTTTGTTTTGTCTTTTTATGTCGGACATACAAGAGTAGCTGACATTACTCTGTTCTACTTGCACCTTTTAAACCACTGCACTGCATTCATGGCTGAACAGCTCATCACTGAGCAACAGAACTGTGCTTGCTCAGTTTAAATACTGCTGCAAAAGTAGCACAAGAGAAAAATGGTGTTTTTAAGGTTCTCTTTCTTAATCTCTAAGCTGGAGTAGTGGACTAGAAAGAGATGCGTCAGAGAGAGAAATCACAGAAAAGGCAAAGGGAGAGGCTGTTGCTTCAGTAAATAGAGAGAGGGATGGCTGAGCAGACAGCATCAAATTGCTCCCAGTCTCTGTTCTGGCACTTGCAGATCTATTGAAAATAGGCCAGAAGGACATGCTGAATTTGTTGCTCCCGTGTGCCAGCCTTTTCTGCAGCAGTGAGAGAAACCAATCAGTGCTGCTTCAAAAGCAGCTGGAAACTGAGAAAACCCTGCTCCCCTGCTGCCTGGCAAGCAGCAGTACAGGGTCTTCTCAGTTTCCAGCTACTACAGAGGCTCCATTGACAAAATGTGTGTGGCATTTGAAGGAGCACAATGTGACAATGAAAGAACCTGAGGGAGACAAAACAAAGAAGGGGAATAAAAGAAGGAAGGGGAAGAATTAAATGGGAATGAGGGAGCAAGCCTATGGCAGGAGGACAAAAATCAAAAGAAAAATATGCTAATCACTGCACAAGGGGTGATAATAATAAATCATCTTTGTCATATTTGACACCTCTGAACTGCTTTTTCAAAGAATATAGTTGTAATAGCAAGACTCAAGAAAACAAAGTAAGAGTTTACTAATATTTGCTCTCACTGCCTCTCTGAGATACAGACGTGCTTACTTTTGCCCCCACTTTCACCAACACAAAGTACAGGGTGACTGGAAGATGCCAGGTCCCACACCAGGGACCATGTGATGCCGCGAACAGGACAGTTGACATCCTCACCCTCTGTTTCAGGGAGACGCAGAAGGAGCCAGGGGGATGGTGTGTCTTACTGTTGCTCTGAACAACAGGGAGAAAAAACAAATGCTACCTGACAGCAAGCCATGAGCTGGCTCATTGTCTCCTTTCCCTTACACTTTATTGCGTTAGCTATGAGAGTACACAGGACAGGGGAAACCAGAGTATCACTGATAGCTCAGACCAAAGCAGCATGGCTAGGATTTTTGTCTTTTACCACTATCTACTTGGCCGTATGGTGGGAGTTCTGAGAGCGACATCCATGAGTTCAGGGTACGGTGATACCTTTTCATACCCCACATGTGGTGATAGTTCCTGGCAAAGCATGGTCTGGAAATGCAAGAGCTGAATTTTGTTACAAAACAACTAAACTGGTAGGAGTTCCACAAATGTCCCCACATGGCTCATGGCCTTTAAATCCAGAGGTCCAGCTCAAGCTGCTTCAAATTACAGTCTACTGAAACTTATACAGGGTGAACACAGGGTCTTCAGCACCAACAGCTTCACTCCAGGTAGCAGCTTTTTTGGGGAATAGTGCACTAAATGCATGAATGCATGACATGCAGAAGAGAATATTGCTTGGGAGAGAACATTAGCATTTACAGATTTTCTGGGAATTCTTGGCGCTTTCTGAAAGGTCAGCGATGTGCACTATAAAAATTGAGATAGAAAAATAGAAACACAGTTGTCCATTTCAAGAATCAATATCCACCAGGAGCTGAGAAGGGAGTAAATACTGTAGTGCCTAAGTTGGAAGTGGGTGAGTTCAATTTACCTGCATTTGCCTTTCAGCACCCTGCTGTCATCGTCTTAAACTTTCTTTCTAACCAAAGGAAGGCTCCTGTCCTGATGACAGGAGTTTTGAAGTTAATAAAGTCTTCTTAAAAAAATCCCAGTTATCATTCAGGTTTAAAATAAAATGCTTCCATGTGCTCTGTTAGGTTGGCAGTTACTTTTAGTCTTGAGAAATTATTCCTGTAGTTACTGCTTACGTAAAAATATCCCCCAACTTTTTCTGCACAACAAACTTAATTTGATCATGACGCATGGCATCTCCACAATCCCCATTTTTCTTTGAACAGTGATCAGTTTGTCTTTCTCTGTAGGAATAGTAGATAGTGTAGAATAGAACTTATACTCTTGTGATATTTTTACTAGTGAGTGACTGTGTGTTATAATTTTGAAAGAACCTACAGATTCTTTAGCAGTTATAAAATGAAACCACAATCACATCTGACTCACCAGAAATCCCCCTTTGTACAGTAGTTTAAGAATCAGACAGTGTTTATTATTTCATCTGTCCGGTTCATGGATAGCAGACCAAAATTGATACCATATTTTCAAATCTACCATATCAGGATTTTTCCATCAGAACTGTAAGTTAATTTAAAGCAAAGGTATTTTCCTTCACCTGTAAAATTTTAGCTGTACTTTTTATGTCACAGGAGAATGTGATAACAAGAGCTCTATAGGAACTACCAGTATGATAAACAAACATGTAGAGATACTTCCCAAAATATTGTGCAAAAACCTATTTGATACCTCTTTGGTTGGTTGGGGTTTTGGCAGTATGTTTCATGGGCTGGTTATGTCTACATTAATGAGTAATTCATCATAACAGAAATAGATCAGCATATTGAAGTAGTTAGTGCTGAGAAACAGCACGTTCATTATAAGCCCTTCAAGGATTTGAACTTCAGGCTACCTTTAACTTCACCCTTTGGATTAGCTTTTCTCACCATGCAAGTGGTTTAGAGCTTCCCAAAGGCCCACTGCTTCGTTTGGACTCTTACATCTCCACTGGAGTCTGGAGTGCCTTTCATGTGCACTGCTTTTGGGTTAGTTCCCTGTAAAGGGAATTCAGTGCTTCTGTGCACCAAAACTGCTCTGTGAACTGAACTAACATGCAGAAATGAGGATGGTCAGGGGATGGGATTTGTTTCAAAACTGTATTACTACTCTGAACCAAAATGCTAATGTATAGGCAACCATACATGTTTTTGTGGCTTTGGGAACACACTGCATACTTTCCTGCTGTATGCAAAGCCAGCCATTTTGCATGCTAATAGTCATATATCTGCTTGTATGCTTTTATGGCCAGCAACCTCTGGTAAGTTCTCTGTGTTTAATGATGCAAAGACCAAAACCAGCTATGCTGAATCATTATGCAAGCAGAGAAATCCTTATATGTATTTTACATGCAACTCAGACTAGCAGGTTTTCTTTTATCAAGTGATAACAATTGTGGTCCTCATATAAACAGTATCAAAAGTTGGCTTCCAAGCTGCATGATGGAATAACTGTGATGTAAACTGACAAAGTTTTGCTTCAATTTTCAAAGAAAGAAAAAGTGATGGGTTTGCCAAATCAGGAAAAGAGTCTACTTGTCTATGTTTGAAGAAGGTCCTGCTCCTTCATGAGAATGCATAAAGCGTAAAGGGAAGAACAGAAGTCTGGAGTCATATCAGCTTCAATTAAAGCAAAGTGCTTGAAAATTATTTCACTTAAGTATTTAATATTAAAATAAATAAGTAATTTCTGCCATTTCAGTTGGAAAAACTCACAATGTTGATCACTTTCCCTAGCTGACAAACTTTGGGCAGTCTGCAGGAAAAGGGACACAGATGTAGTCACTCAAAATGATGATATTTGGAATCTTTAAACAGCTGATACTTAAAACTTCACCCACATACAAAGTTTGGGTTTGCTGCTAGGATGAAGCTTTCCCTTTCGTATCTCAGCTTGTATCACAGACTTCTCTTTTCACTTCTCTTTTAAGGAATGAGTACAGTACATAAATATATTTCGGCATCTGAACAAGAGAACATTTTCTTTCCAGCTCACTTATTTTGATAGTTATTCTTGAAAAGCAAGTTGATACCTTCTAAAGCTCCATGAAAAGCAACCTCTCTCTTCTGCTTCTACATTTCTCAGGGGAAAATATAACCAAAAGCACCTCTGTCAAAATCTGTAAAGAATCGGATCTGAAGTCTGAAAAAAGTAGTCACCTTCCATTTGATCTTAATCCCTTCTACCAGAGTTGATTACAGGTAACACTGGAAATGCAACACGTGATGTATTGAGCATGCGATCGGAGGTCAGAAGTCCCGAATGCTAATTCTGACTTTGTCAATGATTTTCAGCTTTTGTCAAGTCATTACTATTCAAAGTTTACCACCTGAGCAAAGGAATATTAAAGCTTCAAAGAGCAGAAGAAAGAGTTTGACACTTAACAATTTACCTTTATGATTCCTAGTTTATTTATTTGAATGAATCATTACTTTGGTCTTAAAACACTGCTCTGAATTTTATTTACTCCTGCTGGCTAACTTTTTGCACTGAATGTTTTATTTTAATTTTCATTAGTCACATTCATTTGTGTAATTTCAGTTCCTTGGCTGCGTTGCCAGAGCTCAGGCAAGTTTCTAGTGCAGCTGCTAGAAAGCAAACTAGATTTTGGTACAAATACAAAATCTAGTTTCAGTTAATTGCTGTATATATGATTTTTACATTTGTTCTCAGGAAATAATCGGGCACATTTGGAGTGAATGCATGTTTCCAGAAAGCCAACAGAAAGGAATATAAAGTGCATGGTGAAAAAGCAATTGACTGCTAAGAAGGAGAATTCTTAACAGTAGTGTACTCTATTTGCTTTGCTCTAATACTCTTGAATTTCTTCCACTGGGGTCTGACCCATGAAGGGATTTGGTCACTTAAAACAGCAGTTATGTCCTGAAGTTCATATTATGTGCTGTTTAGAACTACAGCTTCTGCTTAAGCTTAATAGAAGGCACCCATGTTTACACTTGTGAATCATACCCACAATCTGCCTTCCAGGTTGCTTTGCTATCTGCCAAAGGGAATGGTGGTACCTAAAAATTTGGGCACTGCAGGAAATGCAGGCAGACAGGCTCTGCTGCCAAGGACATGCTTGAGCTCACTGGAAGCCTCCTTATCCTGACCTCGAGGCTCCTTTGGCACCTGCAATTGTGCATTTGCACATATTCAGAGCTGTGCCTGTCAACTTGCAATTTACTGCTGTCAAGACCCAACGAATACACCTGTGTCAGTGCAACAGCACAGGGGCTCGCATAAGGCTGAATTTTATATGAGTGGCAGGAGCAGGAAAGATTTCTCTTTGTAAAAGGCTGCCATCCGCTCCTGTGCAGTATCCAGCTTGGTCCAGATTCCTGCCAATATTTGAGGATCGTGTCTCAGACTGTAATTTTCCTATCCCCAGATGAGAGGCTAGGTTTGCCCAGAGAGCTGGGAGATGTTGCTCCCTGGGGAGCTACGATGTTGTCAGTCAGCTGTGGCTCCAGACTCCAGGCACATCACACACTAATTAAAACCTGCTTCTAGAATGCCTTTTGCAATTATGCCTTGAAATATCATTCTAGTTTAGGAAACTTCCAGAAACAGCCATGCTCAGCTCCTTTCTGAGTTTGAGAGGACTCTACATTTTCTACCTCCTGGGCATCCTCTGTCTCAGCACACCTTACCTCCCTTTCTAGTTATGGCCCTAGAACAACACACATTTATTTGTTTCCTGATCAGAATTTGGTTTTTTTTTTAAGTCTTCCACCTAATTTTTTGCAAAACAGAAAGTTTCCTCTTACGCACTAGAGATAGCTTCAGATTTAGTTTTTAATCTGAACTGGAGGGGGTCTGTAGGGATGTTCAGTCTAATAAAACACCAGGAGCTCATTATAAAACTGGCATCCAGATTTTTAACATCTCTTAGAGGGTTCTGATTTTCTTCTCTCAATTTAACACAAAATGTCAAGTATCTTCCCTTCCACCCCAGGTTTATGACAAGTTTAGAGCTGCAGGAGTTAACACAACTGCATCTCTGAAACAGACGGGTTTGAAAATTATATCAGACTTTTAAAATTTATATTTGGTCAGCCTTTTAAAATTGATCTCTAAAGAAAGCTTGCAGAACTCCTAAGTAATTGTTAATGGGTCACCTGGTAAGTCATGGAGATCAATACTTCGTATCCTCAACCATTACACCCCTATTAGAAGTCAGTACACAGAGACAGACAGCACAGGCTTTCACTTTAGTGCAGTCCAAACAGATTAATTAAAATACAGGCCCAGTGCAGATGATGCCAAAAGAAAAAGTCCAAAGCATGTAAAAA
>NDXB01007367.1:155911-265752 GCA_002631895.1 Agapornis roseicollis | reverse complement strand
TGAAAAAAAAAAAAATCCAAAGCATGTAAAAAAAAAAAAAAAAAAAGAATTACATCATTTCCTTGTATCTTCCCTAAGGACAAGGGATTGGAGAGTGTGAGTCAGTCTGAAGAAATGAAATAGAAACAGCCCAGCTTTTAGAGATTTTTCCTTGTGCTTACCTTATGGAGCATAGCTGGCCACTGAGAACAAGCAGCAGAAATCTGACTGCTTGCTAGGTTTTAAGATGAGAGTGAAGGGGTGCATGTGGATAGCTTGGACTTACAATTCGTGAAAGGATATAATGACCAGGAAAAGTGGACTTGAATAGGGGGCACCATGGCCTTGTGGACATGACATCTGCTGCCTACAGTCAACTACAGTTGTGTTGTGTGCCCTGCAGCTAGGGGGTGAAATATTGCCAAAGCTCCTTAGAGAGAACACATATGGCATGTCCTTTGGGTGCTCAAGCCTTTTCTTTATTCCTGTTTTCCAGTCTGTAATACAGAAGTGCTGGAAGGGTGAAGAGGTAGTTGACTCACATGTTGCTTTTGTGTGGTACAGTATGTTTTGTCCATGACTTACAACAACATGCCTATCACTTTGCCACATACTCACCTTGCTCGCTCTGTTTGACGTCACAGTGTGAAGTATTCTGGCACATGATGTGTAATAATGCAATGTATTTTTCTGCTCAATAAATTGAGTGAGTGAGGCTTTTCTGGGTACTTACGAACTTCCTACTGTGTCAAAATGGTCGTGTTCATTTCTGTTTAAATGCTGCTCAAAATAATGAAGAGTTGTCTGTTTGAGCCAGGGGTTCATTTGGTAGTGTCATTTACAATTCCTTTAAAATCAAGGATATTCACCAGGTCAGGGTCTCTAAGGACACTCTTACAGACATAAGTCTGTGCTGTTTACATTGGTGGAGGAAACAAAAAAAGCAGTACAACATATTTTTGTGTACACTCCCCAGTGCCACTGAAGTCTTTCAGTGATCAAACCTGGTACTACCCTGGACTGCCCTGAGCCTCCCAGATCATAGCTTGTAGATCAGAAGGCTTAATTACCCAACTCAAGTTTCATTGTTCCCTGATTCCTGAGATTTCATTTCAGAAGGAGAGGATTTGAGGCATCCGTATGCCCATATTTTTTAAAATTTTTTTTTTTTTTTTTTAATCCTCTGTTTTTCACCAGTAATTTCTACAGCCTCTTCTGTCTTTTTATATCATGCTCCTTCCCTGGTCCAAATGGCTAGTCTGGCAATCACAAAGATGTCTAAAAGACTTCAAGTTAAGAGTGTGTGTAGAACTGATGGAGGATTTAAGATGAGAAGGTGGGAAAGACCTACCTGGCAGTATATGCATAATTTCTTTTGATATTTTAGAGCCAAAACCCCTTGAGATTAATTTGTTTTCATTTAGAACTAAGTCCCTCTGAAGAAATATTACTGATGCCTGAAGCAATAGCTGTGAGCAATGCTGATCTTCGTCATGAAGTTCAGTAACACTTAGTAGCTTCAGGGCTCCCTCACAACTTTATCAAATGGCTTCATGTGCCAGGAGGAGAAAAATGTGAAGACCCTATTAAACTCTCCAAAACTTTGGCCTTTGCAGTAATGATCTCTTTGCTTCCGTCAACCTAAGAGGGGCAAATGGGAATGAACTGTGGGGTGAGTGTGGGAAGCCAGGACTATGCAATCTTCACGTCATGCTGTGCCTTGGGCAGAGGCTTGCAGTCATCTGACCCTGTGCTCAGCATCTTTTTCCCCGAACTGCAAGTAGTTCCATTACCATCATGCTGTTTTACCATCCTGCAAATGCAAATTTGCCCTATGACAGGATGAATCCTACCTCTGATAGAGTAGATTTCGCCATCCTGTATTATGTGTGCACGTTATGCACAGGTCCTACGTAAGTCTTCTGAAGTGTACTACTGATTGTTTACATATGTTATCAGGGGGGAAAAAAAACAGGAAAGGAAAGCTGGCAACTCATGCTGCCAAGAGACCTGGCAGTGGCTAGAAACACATTCAGATCATTTCCAGTCAATAGGCTTTGTTTTCATTTAAAAAAAAGCCCCTTCCTAGAAAGTTGCTGCACTGTTTTTTTATTCCATTACAGTCAGTCCAGAGGAATACTTGCAATGGCTCCTGTCCTTAAAATTAAATAGGCAATGTCAGGAGGTGCTTTCAGACAGCAAGTGGAAGGTCTGGTAAGATACTGTACTTTATGCAAGTTCAAAATATGCAGTACTGGTTGAAGCTATGATCACAGTTTTGTGTGATAAAGGCCTTTTCATGATAATGAAGTCAAGGACTTGTGATGCAAATAGAAATCAATGCCAAATGAAAAAGATAAAAGTTTAGGATCTAGGTGTGCTTCTCATCTTCAGGTCAAGCTCTGCAGTGGAGGACTGGGACTCCAGCTGACTGCATTTAAGGATCACCTGTAGCAGAGAGGATGTTTCCTTCACCAGCTGAGCCAGAAATGCTCACAGCTTTTCTGAAAAGAAAATATTAGAAGGAATAGATCCCAAAGCAAGTTTAATTATAGTCTAACTCGAATTCTCTCAGATGTGTTTAAATCTGTGTTTTGTCAGCTCATCTGTGCCCATTCACAGTACAGGCAGTACTGGAAACCTTATTAGGGTGAAATAAAAGTTGCAAACTAGATCAGCATCTCAAGCACTACCATCCCAGCTGGCCCAGCCCAACAGTCCTTGGCTATCAATACAAAAGTGTTCTCAGAGGGTTAAGCATCTAGCAACTCAAGACTGCAGGTTTTGAAAGTGCTGACTCATTTTCCAATAGCAGCCTTAATATCAACACTGCCTGAAGAGATATGATATTCATACTAGTGTCCTCCAGGAAGAAGTTCAAGTGCAAGCGAACATAATGATAAAGAGCTCTTGCATAAATTCTGTGTGAGAATATGCAGTGTTATTAGCATCAGCATTTCTTTTGACATATTAGTCATCAGGAGCGCAAGGATAGCAGTTGCACTGATAATTCACTTCATGTCCAGGGTCAGATTCCAGATGTAAAACCAAAACACAGGGGTTATTTTCTGTCATTGTAAGCAAGTAGAAAACTGACAAAAGCTCTATCGAGGAGACTAGACTAAAGTTAGGATCCTGGTTTTACTGTGTCATCCCTTGATAAGGGAAGACCAAAGAACACCTATTGGATGCTGAAGTTGCTTACAGGTTACAGCATGCACTACTTTCCCATCCTCCATGGGCACTACAGATCTGGTCATGTCAGAGGTTGTTGCTGCTAGGTCACATGCTCCAGTACACCAATACACAAGACATAAAAAGTTGTCAATGATACAGGTAAAAAACCTAAATCTTGTAGGCTGAGATGTCAGAGATGACAAAAACCCTAGCTGGAAAGGAAACAAAAAAAGTTACACTGTTCAGTCACAACTTAGTGAACACAACCAGCTTCTGCTGTGTTTTTCTTATGAAAGGGACAGAGATACTTTCTCCTAAAGACTGACAACAGTAAGACATGGCATGCAGAAACTTAATCTCTGGAGGTATTCCAGACCAGCAGAAATGGAAAAGAAAACTACCTTGAAATATATGGACTTTGGTGCCCACAATACCTAATCCTGATCTGAGCTACTTCAAATGGCAACAAAGCAACCATTGGTACCAGACTCCCAAACATAGCCCCATCTATGAACTTTTTACATGTTTGGTAGTAGGGGGAAACGTTGGATGAGCTAATTATGTCTGAGGATATCTTGATTCCCTGTTGCAGGCTGACCAGGAATATTCTTGAGTTTAGCTCTTCTGCAAGAACTGTCTGACTTCTTTCCATGGGAAGAGTGGACATGGACCATCACTGTTAATCACTGTACAGAAAAGCCACCATCTTCCTTCATCTCATGCTCACGGTTCCTGCAAGTGTTAGACAGGCTCTGGCTCAGAGCCAGCTCATGGTAGTGGCAGCAAGAACTCATTTGTATTAGTTTCTTTAATTCGCTGTTTCCCTTACAGATCTGAAAAGAGATGAATCAAAAATAATTGCTTCCTTAAAAAAAAAGTAACACTGACTTGTTCATTAAACCTTGCTGGGGCGCTGGGTGCAGGCACTTGAATGATCTGGAAAATATGAAAAGAACTTGGCTTGGGAACAGGAACAGAGCTGATACATGGTAATGGCAAAAACAGAAGTAGAAGCTATATAATACAGGCAAATTCCTATTGAATGCCTCTTTGTCTTGCTTTAAAGAAATACAGAGAAACACTCAAGATGTACAGATAACTAGCCAGTGTTCCTCACTGAAGAGCCCAAGGAAAGAAGGAAATGCTTCAAGGGTTAGTTCCTGGCTATATGGAATATTGCTGCAGTGGAAGCAGTCAGCTGGAGTTCATCCTGATAGTCCCACAAACCATTTTATCACAAAAATGTACAGTAATCAGTAAGAAGCAGCCACAGTGTTTTCCCACCACTTTGTGCTTTATAGGAGTACAGGGAAAGGGAGAGAGAGACTTTTTTGGGGCGGGGGAGGGGGCAGTGTCACGCTGCATGTGACTGATGAGCTTGGTCCATGTTAAGATGTATCTTACGGAAAGGGCAAAAAAAGGAACTCTGGTTGCATGTGAACTTCAGCTGTTCCTATTGCCTACTAATTATTTGTTCTGTTTGTGAGGACAATGGTTTTTTGCATATCTGTTCATGTACAGTAATGGAGGAATAAAGATCAGTCAATAAACTGATGGATGTTACATTCAGTAATGTCTTTGCAGCTGCCTCCACTGCTACAGTACCAGCCGGGGAGAGATCCTAGAAGCCTTAGTCCTGCTTCACAGGCTGATCACTGGCTCAGTGAAGACAAAGTTTCTCTTGTTTACCAACGTATGAATTTAGAAGCAGAGTATTACACCTTCAGAAAAACTGATATTGGCTACTTTCAGAGACAAGAGTACAGGCTTAGCCTTCAACCAAGATCCACAAAAATACAATTTTAGCATCTGTTTTCTATTTATGCCAATCTGTCTTAAATCACATCATTATGATGTTTCATAATGGTTTTGATATACAGCTTTCATTGTCTCACTGTAAGGATACAAGTGTCTCATCTTAAAAAAACTAGATGCATTGTGTGCCAGCTTATTTCTCAGTTTAGATTCAGGAGTATAGTCACTCTCGGTTTGTACTCATTTCCCAGGTCAAAGTGCAGACCTGTTTTAATTGGGTCCTTTGAAGAGTGACAAAGGCAAAATGACCCATTGAGGTTTCTGGTTCTGGCAAGCTCTTACACTGTTCTTCCAGTAGTTCCCTTCCAGCTGACACATGATGCATAGATACTTGATAATGTACTATGACCCAGTTATGAGAAAGAAAATCCCAGCCTTGCCCTCAGCAAGGTAATTAAGATGGGCAGGAAGAGTTTTTATTCTATTTTGTAGGGTTAAAACCATAGGAATGATGACATGACAGCAACAGTCCCTTCTGGCATTTTAGAGACACATTACTGTGCCCACTGCATAACCAATTCTAGGGCCAGGGGCTGGCAGGAGGGAGGAGGGATTGGATCCTACTTGAGCCAAGAGCAAGGAAGCCTTGGAAGCTCTGGCTTTAGCTTTATTTTGGCATTCATCTCTGTAGCAGTCAGCTTGCAACCTCAGCTCAAGCCAAAATTTCCCTCCTGTCCAGGCAACCTGCCACAGAGGTGACTGCAGAGGCTCACTGCTAATTCTGACTGACCTAGGCTGAGGGTCCCAGGGTTTCCAGACTCCCAGTCCAGCTGGCTTTCTAGGCTCCCCAAGTCTGCCTGGAGTGTCAAAGCCATGGCAGATTCTGACATGATTCCTGTTGATTTCACTACTCCCTACCCTCACTAGCAGCTGCTTTCTCAAAGCTGTGGTCCCTAGAGAGCACCTTCCACTCTGGAAATTATGTGTGTTGGTATTTCTACAATGATTTTTTTTCTTTCACTTTGCCTGCTCAATGGGAAATTTCTCAGGCTTTTTTTCTCCTCTAATATTCATATAAAAAAAATTCAAAATGCCAAAATTTCATCCCTTCAGATATTCTGGGACTTGGCTGCTTGCAGTGCAAATGTTGGTATTTGAATCCCAAGAAAGATTTAATTGATTCAGATGGTGAGACTCCCTCAAAATGTAGCAGGGTTACCCCAACAAAGGGAAGGGTAAGGCTCTGATGACAAGGCTCTTTATGTTTAAAATATGAGGAATTTTATCACATGAAAGTATATTGAGGTTCCTTGGTTTTCTGTATTTTTTACACTGAGACAAGATGCTGAGCAAAGCTGAACAACAACTGTAAATTCAGAATAGCGAATTTTCTTTCCTCTTCAACTTGGGTAAAGTCTCTCTGCCCAGCAATTTTTAATGCTGTCCTTTGTGGGTTGTTTTGTAAAATACCCTCTTTAAGGCTGACAAACAAGCACCCACTCACACATGAAAGAAAAATGGTTAATGTTGATGCATAAGGAAAAATCCATAGCTTTCTAATTCTTAAACTTCCTGTGCTCCTGTGTCTGAACAATACAGAATTGTGTCGGGAAGGAAAGCATGTCCCCAGTGGTACCTGTCTGAGCTTGGCATTAGACCATCATTTAAGGATACACCTAAATACATTTTCAGAAGGCTCTAAAGCTGACACTTGCCTAAACATTTAGCGTTGCCTTAGTTTTAATACTGGCTTTGTCTACCTTCTGCAGTTAACAATGTATATTTTTAGATGGTTCTGGGGTGCTCTGGTTTCCAAAGCAGGAAACCCCTGCAGCCATTGTGCTGGGTCAGATGAAAAACAGAGCAAAGCATCACTGCTTTGTAACTACCATATCTCTCTGCAGGGCTTCTGAGAAAAAAATAAATTAAAAATAGCTTCCTGGTTTAACAGGAAACTTCCCGTTATTTGTATAGTCCTCTCTGCCACCTAATGCAAGGTGGCAAGTTATAACGGAAATGTAGTGTATCAAGTATGATACAGCTGAACCAGTTCTCATTCGCATTGCTTCATTCTAATGGGTACTAGAAGTAGCTTGAACAGCAAAGCAAAATGAGGAAGTTTTTGGATGACTCTTTTCTGCTAGAAATTCTTGTTCATTTTATTTTAAAAGGAATTGTGGGGGGAGAGAAGAGTCTTTTCTGTATACCTTTAACATGTTGTATGTGCTTTCAGCTCTCTATCTCAGGCTCCAACAAAGCCTTAAGGAATAGGGCTTTTAACCTTGCAGGTATTTAAAGTCTCAAGGCTATAAACAAGACACTGTAGAATATTACTTCTTTTGTGTGTTATGGTAGAGAACAGCATCATATGGGAGAATGATACTTGGTACTATGAGATGATGGGACTTAAAATTAGGAGACTTATTTTTTCTGCCTCTCTAATATTTCAATATTCTTGGCAAGTGTGTGTTCATTACATATATTGCCTCCTATCCCTATATTGTCAGTAGGATAAAGGATATTATAGAGTGTTTGGAGTAGCAAGACATGAAGCATAGTGTGAGTCCTCTTACTGATAAGCAATTTTACTGGTACAATTTTACTGCAACTGAATTTGCAAAGGTTTACGCATGGATATGGGCAATCTGGCTCAAGGCAAAGTGTTATTTTACTGGTGCAGATCCAGGGAATCCAGAAACCAGCAGATGTCCGTGCTGTGGAATGAAGGGACTTTTCTGAGGGAGTGAAGGTACAAACCCAAAACAAGATATTATTCTTGGTCTGTATTACCACCATAAGAGATTTGCACGTCAGGAACAGTCCTGTACAGGTTCCTGTCATTTTAAGCAATAAACTAGAAGAGTATCACAAGCATGCTTCCTGCAAAACTCTCTGGTGCCCTCTCTTCCCCCTCCCTTGGCAGCAATAAATGGAACAAATCTTTCCAACTTAACAAAGGTGCAAATAGGTTTTTCTACAGAACGTTTTCATTGCCTCTTCCCAGCTGCTTTGGCACTTGAGGTAAGACTGGTTTGACTTTTCAGATCTGCTAGGATTTGGCATGCATATTTTGATTTAATTTTCCTGTGTTATTGCAGACTTGTGCCCTTCTTGCTGACTTAATGATTGGCATCCAGATAATGACACTCAAGAAATTATTTTTTTGTCATGTTTTTTCTTTAGGAAATATTTTTCCATGGTAGAAAAACCAAAGGCAGTGAAATTGAGTTTAAAAGTTTAGCATTCACAGGCATTGGTTTTGTTCAGAATAACTTTAAATTTTCTCACTTCAAAATACAAACTGCCAGAACTGTTATAACAACAATGGTGTCATAACAAGTTCCAGATTTGTTCTTGTTGTGCAGCCTGCTTTTAATTGTCTGAGCGTAATAAAAGTAAATTCAAAAGTTTTGAATTAGCAGCATTTAAAAATCTATGCAAATCTGGAACTAATAAGGATTGCACTGGATGTTAGTTCTAGAAGGTAAGGCCATTTCAAAACATATTAATTTGTGACCACTGCAACCTCAAGTTTTGGCCAAAGTTGACTTTGTACAGAACTGAGGAACACTGTGTATAGAGTTAAAAGAGAAGCCAAGTCCAGAACCTGATGTACAGACAATGCTAGATGTGATCAGGGAAATAGAGATGCCTCAATAATAAGACACTCTGATAATACAAGCAGTGAAGAAATTACAACCATATTGCTGTAAACCAACACATAAACAAAGGCACCAAACAGATGGGGTAGATGCACTTTCTAGAACTGTGTGTGAAGGAAAGTATCTCTAATTCAGATTGCAGAAGAGATGGGGAAAAAAACCCCGTATGAACTAGTGCAGCCACCTGCCATTAACTAACCTACAGTCAAGTGTAAATGTGAGGGTAAGCAGACAGAAAGGAAGATTGCTAAAAGTATTAAAATGAAACAGCTGAGCTTTCCTACTACAGCTACAGATATAAATCATAAAGTGAAAGAATAATCAGGGAGAATTAGAATCTAGTAATCATTAGATCAATAAAAAAGAATTCATTTAGGACAACTGGGAACTTAATGTAAAAGCAGGCACAGAAGTGATGTTTTGGCCAGTAACGTCTGGATATGGAAAATAATTTTTTTTTCCTAATGTCAGCAGAAAACTTTGTCTAAATGTCAGCAGCAAGAAGAAAATGTGAAGTCGTCAGCAAAAAGAAACATTTATCATTCCTAAACTTCCATGTCACCTATGGCAACTTCTGGGAACAAGTTTTTCTGCAGGGAATATTATGAATATTTACTGGCAAGAGATTCCAAATACTTTTAAACATCTCCCTGAAAACAAAATATATCACTGGATGTCCACTCCACAACAGCCCTCCGTGTCTGAGAGGAGAAAACACGTGAACAGTGCATCTACTTCTAGGCAAGATCCAGAAAGACTTTCAAAAAACAAAGGCTGAGGAGGGTAGGGTTTTCTGGTTTTGCAGTACAGACACAGTTGATCCAAAAATGCTGAACAAGTGAACCCAATACAGTCTTAGAAATCACAGTGAAATTCATCACAGTGAAGCAGTTATGTAGGAGCCCTTAAAAAAACCCCTGAACTAAATAAGAACAGGCAGCCAAAATTCATAATAGGCTATTAGCAGATAAATGTGAAACGCCTTCCCTGGTAAGTGTAGTCAGGCTCTGGTATGTACCCAGTGTACCACTGCTTCCTAGGCCCCACAGGTCCAACTGGCTTATGGAACCTTACAGCCCTAAGGGCTGAGACATGACAGTAGCATCTTCTCATAATTTTCAAGTGTGTGAAACATCTAGGTGAGGCTACTGCAATGCAAACCATTCCATCTGCAAGGCAGCACATATAACCACAGCAAAAGACTTGATTGTCCCCTATCCACCAAGCTGGCCATAAGAGTCTTCTCCTGCTGTGAAATGTCCCTTCTGACCAGTTCAGAGCAGGAGCTTGAGCTCCTGTTTGCCCCTACCCCACTGAATACTTGGTCTTGGTGTATCTGAGGTGCTGCTGGGAGCTTTTCATGGTACTACACCCTGCTTGTTTTGTGGGATCAGTTCTGGGTTGAGGTTGATACAAAGCACCTACACTGTTGGACAGAGGGCTAGCTCTCATGGTGGGGAGGAGTAAGAGGTCCTTATCTTTGCTTGCCCTAAACCCAGAACAAGTTACTCCTAATACAGAAAACACAATTGACCTGCAGGTAAAGGCTAAAGCTAAGTAGGTATTTCTTGGCCTAGTAACATCCAAGTGGGATGCTCATTCTGAGACTACATTTAAAAATTTTATAATAACCCAGCACCTATGGGCAAGGGGGTTTCTCTGAGAAAATGCTTTGGGGTTTGGGTTTAGTGTTTCTTGGTTTTGTAAACTCTGACACTTAGGTGCATGAAATGTACGTCCTACCACAGATTCCATGCTAGAGCTATGAAACCCAAAAGTTAAAGCATGGTATAGCTTAAGACCACAATAATGCATGATTTCTGAAAGAACTAGACCTATTCTTTATGAGTGTTCATAAGTAAACAGCACAAATCCTTACTTTTTCTGCATAGAAGAAGGACTCTCAGAATACCTAAAAAGACAATATCCTTTTTGTATTTACGTACCAGATTCCCACTCTGTAATACACTAGTTTTTTCATCTTGCAACCTGATTACCAGATACCAGACTATATAATCCACCATGTTATGTTTTAGGGAGCATACTTGAAAAAAACAAAGTGAAACTAATGCAATTTACATTAATTTTGTCATAATCAGAGCATTCCTGTTTACAAAAACATACCCCTGAGTTTTAAGAAGACAGTAAGAAAATGGTCCCCTGCCACAGCCAGGATTAGCATGTAAAACAGTGGGTGGGAATTTAAGACACTATTGTCTGACGTGTCTATTTGAGTATTCAGAAGCACAAAGAGGAACTGCTGCAATGCTTTACAGACTTGTCTTGGGCCACTGAAATGGTGAAAGTAAGGAGAAGGCAGCACTCTCTTCCCTCAGTGCAATGAATAACCAAAATCTTCAGCAAATAGGCACATACAGGTATTTTAGGAGTTAACACTGGAAATTATGATCCATTCCAACCACTTTACCCTCAAGCTAGGAAACCAAAAATCCTAAATCTAAGGAAAAAGCAGAGCAGCAGCCTCAGAGTACTATATAAGCCTGTTAAAAATCAGCCTACACTATGGCCTGAGGAATTTAAAGGCTATGAAAATAAACCCAATTTTATCATTCAATATCTAAGCAAGAGGCTTCATTACCTAAATGGCCTGCCAGAGCTAGACAGCAGTATGCAGTAATATTTAAAGAACACCTTGACAGTGCTATTTAGAACACAGATTATTACTCAAGACTCTCAAAATTGCAGCTCCCACTTAGTTTGCTGAAGATTTGTTGAAAATTTGGCTTTTTGCCATATGGCATACCCATCTACATGCTATCTATCTAAAGCTCCTAGAGGGTGTCTTACAAAATGAAGCCTAGACTCTGGAATATAATCCTTGACAGGAGTTGTGAAAATCTCTTGCTAAGAGAGATAAACATTAAGAGAGATAAGCATTTCCTCTTCTAGGTTTGCATAGCCCTGGACATATTACTACTATGGAAAATTCAGGATACTTGACAGGTTTTGTTAAAGAAACATCTTAAGGAAAAGGTTAAATAAATCTCATGCCTATGCAATGACTCAATGGATCTATGATTATAAAACCCAAGCTCCTGGAAGTTTGAACCTGACACAGTTTTTATTTTGCCGGATTGGAAGAGCAGACATTTTATCAACGCACAGGAGATCCTGCAAGTGCCACTGAATCGTACTGCATAATTTAGTGTGCAACTAAATTTCAGTGATCCAGAAAAATCTGAAATGCCATTATTTGACATAAGATTTGTAAAGTACCTTTTTGTGTACATATATGTGTGTATGCATGTGTGCATACACTCACGTTCTCCTTGCTGTCAGTCCACCATTAGTTTCTATATAAAAACTGTGGAGGTTTTGGGATAATTTCTGATGGCTCAGAATATCCAGTGAGGCTGAGAGCATGCCAGAGTTTCTGGAAACCTAAATCCTCTCATTTTAATAGTTTTGAAAATCCTTGGCGTTTAGCTTTGAACTTTAACCAAGAAAAGTTCTCTCTTATAAACACTGGCATTTGGATGAAGGACTAGATCAATATTGATTTTGGCAACTTGTTTTGGCTGCATTTGCCTGAAGAAATATGCTGGTTGTGGTGTTAAAAAGTTATGTCAGTTCCTCAACATGTACCTCTTTTTGTTGGAGCACTGCCTGAAAACTAGTTTCCAGAGTTACTTCCAGAAGTTAACCTAGAGGCTATCTATTATTGTGAGCTAACAACAGCCTTCTGCAGAGCTATCACCATGTATGAAATAAAATCATTCAAGAAGACAGATTAAAGACCTATAAAACAATGGATTTTTGTTTCACAGAAGTGCTAAAGCATAGATCCCAATTTTTCCTTTCATTGAGACTGATTTACACTGCTCCTGCTATTTAAAAGGAACTCTAAAGTAAATAATGAGGGTGACAGCAAAAAGATTTTATGCACTGTGGGCATTATCTAGTTAACACACAGCAAAATAAGATTTGTATGATTTCCATGAATCAGTTCTTGATTGAAGAGCAGCACTATGAATGAAAAAAAATGTATCTTTTAGAGAAAATGTGCCATTTTCAGTTCAAAGTTTCCACTGAGACAGAATCTATTACAAACTGGTAAATTACTACAATTACAATCACAATTAAAGTTTTCATCTCATTTTGATTTGAAATTTTTGTCATATCAGCTTCCAACTTTTTGAGCCCCTGATGTGACTGCTACAGGGAAGAGTCACTTTGAATCTGACTCTCTATCTGTTCATCTATCCATCTATCCATTTATCCGTCCATCTATCTGATCTTCTGCCTCCTGCTATTGGTTCACATAGCTTTCTCCTCTCGCGGTGCTCACCCCTCTGACGTTATTTCCAGAAAGCAACTGTATCACTTCCCAGCCTTTCTTTTGCTATGATAAACAAGACAAGCTCCTTCATGCCTGCTCTACAAGAGCAATTTTCCCCATTTTGTCCAGGTGCCTGCTCTACCCATGCACAAGTTTGAATTCTCAAAGATGAGTGAACAGTTTCCAGATAACATTTTACCAATTGACAAATAGCATTAATATTTTCCCATTTTAGAAAATAACTCCCCTCACCTGATTCATCCCAAGGTTACTTGTCCCTTTTTGCAGCCAGGTCACTTTGTTCCTCTGACTGCATCCTGTGGCTGGCAAATTTCAGCCAGTTTAATAAGTCCAGCACTTCCTGTGGTCACTGGGAGTCTGCTGCCTGAGCTTTCATCAATGCTACTTTTGTTGGCGGGATCTGTGTTCAGTTTTAAGTGGTATGTGATAGAAAATTCTTTAGCATTTTACTCTAAGTTTGGTTAGAGATTTGAGATTCTCTAACCCTCTTTTACCTGAAATGGTGCTTCTGAATGATGAGAGCATAAATAATTTCCTTATTGCTCAGAATTTGTCAGACAATCTGTTGGAGCAAGCTGTATCATGGGATTTAGTGTCTCTGCCTCTGACCCTAGTTTGCCAAATTCAATAATCAGAACATTCAAAACAGAAAGAAGCAAGAAGTTATTTTTCCAAGGGACAAAATGAAATCTGTTTCCCTTTCTAGTGCTTACTTTTTTTGCCCCTGTTTGTCCAATCCTAATACATATTAAAAAGAGTGCTTTACCAGGGCCATTCCATGATACTAACATCAATCCAAACTTCTTAAGAATCCATGAGCAATTCACAGGTGACCTGCCAGCTATATAGCCATTTTCTTGCCTGCTTCTTCTCTAATGCGTCTCTTCAATGCAATAGTGTGTCATCACCACTGGGCCAAATCAGGGCCATGGCCATAATTTGTTAGGCTGGAGTCACTGCCTGCACTGGATTCAGCAGATGGAACAGTTCTCTCCATGATCATCTCAGCTGGACCAAAGTGGAGCTATTGGGAAAGACTTTCTTTTCTGTTGGGCTTTTAAGGGAAGCCTCAAATCTCATATTCTAGGCCCTGTACTTTAGTTTATTGGATTGGAAAGCCTTTTATAATCGAATTGTTTCTTCCCTAATGAGTGTGACTTGCAGACTCTCCCTTAACTTTTTCACCCTCCTAGTACGTAGGTTGAGCTTCTTTGAGTCTTTGTACATCTGCCATTTCTTTAACCATTGCTGTGGATCCTCCTTGAGTTCTCTCCATGTTTTTGAGATCATTCTTGAATGGTAAAAACAAGAACTGCACTCTTCTAGAAGCTGCTGAAGCAATGCCAGCTGTAGAAACTCTTGGCCAACTCAGTTGCTTGTCTTTTCAGGTTGGTGTTTTATATACTGAGTCCCACCACTTACCTCTACTCTCCTGCTAAAAGGCAGAGAATAATCAATGAGATTATCAGTCATCATCAAAGACCCACAAATATGAGCTATTGGTTGCCCAGCTCATGTGTGCAAAAGGCACACTGACTCATACACCCACATGCCAGGTCACAGTTCAGTGAGACTTGGATACACACTGTCAACCCCTCCAATAGGAGGGACTTAGGAGCAGGTGGGAGCCAACACACACTTCAGCCACATGCTGAAGCAACAACTAGAAAACAGGCGCTTTGAGGTGCTTCACAGATTGTACCTACTGTACAATTTAAACATATCCAGAGAGACATTCAGACTCCAATTTGGAGCCCAAAACTGTAGCCATATGGCTCACAGGGAGAAGACAGCTAGAAATACAGACTAAAAACACAATCTCTTCACCTTCCAATATGAGATCTCTCAAAACTAGGCATGAAGGGCAAGCAAAATGTAACTGACATCAATAAAAATTGCATAGTTCTGTTTCTTTATAATACCAGACAGAGATAATTTAATTAACAATTCCTACATCAAGTCCACTTTTCTGGAAAATACATTGCTAAAAGAGCTAATACGAAATAGGACGGAGGCAGAGTAACTTTGCAGAAAGGTTTAAGATTATGTTTAAGTATCATGATAAGCACTTGCAAGACTTACATTTCATCTGGTTTACAGTATCAGCATGTGAGGTTCTTGCAGCGCTTTGACCTCCTGAGCAACAAGATGGACAGTCTCCTACTTTATCCACATCCCTCTGTATCCATCTGGCTTTTGGGCTGGGCTCTGTTATTTTTAACTTGAAGTGGAAAAAGGAAGCTATTCAGATCTTTCATATGAAATTCACTAACTATATAAAAGAGCAGACTTCCTGGTTCATATATAGAGTTGGTCATATTCCTCTTTCACTATGACTGTCAGATCTGTGATATCAACTCCACAAACCCACTGCAGAGAAATTCAGACAGATTTTAAAGAAGTTGTTTACTTTTCCTAAACGTGAGAGGACAGGGGCTTGCTTTTAAAGACCAAAATTCTGCTTTAAAAGAGATCATAGTAAGAGAACGAAAATGAGTCCATAACATGTGGAACATATATAATGTGTGAGATATCTTACCCACACAAGGGAAGAGAGGATACCAAGAGGAGTTTTGCCTGCACCTTTAACAACCTCAGGATTTTTTTTTCCTCCTTACCTTGCAGGGCAGCATATTTCTCTGTTCACATACAAAAGCAGTCATGTGTATCCAGTCTTATAACTGAGCAGGCTACTCAGTGACATTCTTCTATCTAGTATGACTACTCTGAGTGACAGTGACAGTATGATCTACCCGTAGAAACATATTAAGTGGTCAAGGGATAATCAGCTGATTTTCAGGATAGGTCTTAACATCGGGTGCCTCCCATCACACATCCTGCTGTGGTGGCAGCAGAAAAAGGAAGTGGCTGGAAAGCTTCTGACCCAGCCAGCTGTCTGCTGCATTTCAGGCCTTCCGTAGCTCACAGAGGCCCAGCATCAGCTCTGTGATGACTCTTTCTCCTGTTTCTCACCATCCCTCTGGACTGTTGCACTCTCCAAACCTGGATGTGACTAATAAGAGGGAAACACGATAAAAGTGGGACTGTGGATAAAATGATGAAATCACCTGGCTAGTTGGCATTGATAAGGTTCAAAATTCACAAAGTTGCCAGAAAAAGAGATACTGAGATACAGGTCTAGTAACCTTTACAAGAAACACCCACATGCTTTTCTGTCTTCTACCATTTTCCCATTTACATGAGTGCAAGGCAGGAGGAGACTGTTACTGCTTTCATTTTACACTCAAAGAACTGAGACCCAGTAGTTACAACTAAGCAGCCCAGTGCAGGGACATATAAATCTACTCAGCGTAAGCATGTAGCAGCAAAGCAGGCACTGGGAAAACAACAGCCATGCTTGCTAAGCAAGTCAACCTTGCTGAAAAGCAACCTGCACCTTGCTAGTGAGATTATCCTGCTTCCAGAAAAAAAAGGATTGGTCTTTCAGGGACTATCTTTTAGTATCTGAAACTTCACTTTGGAAATTATCTTGGTATGAGAAGGTTCAGAGTTGTCTCTGTCATCTCTGCATGGTATCCAAAGGAACTGAATAGGTACTTATAAGAACTGAAGAGTTTCAGAGACAGTCAGGGCACAGCACATAACTGTACCCATATCTCTTTTCCAGACTAACCCCCAAATTGATGAAACATGCTATTCTGTCCATGGGTATGGAGACTCTCACTCACATGAAAAAGTTTTGACTTGGGCTCTTGGGTATGTCAATGGTTCCACTGAAATTACACTCCTGTTTTCATAAGCTATTTATTTCCTGTGAATACCTTGGAAAAAAATCTTAGAAGAGACTTAACTAAAGACAGTATTGAAACTTGGCAAGTTCACTTCAAAATTCATTAGTGCTGATTTTCTGTTTTCCTGTATGGAGCTCTGGTGCCTGTTGTCAATAGTCAAGGGGAGACTTGGGAGCTGTTTTGTTTCATTCTGATTCTACAGAGGAAAATCCTATGGGCTTCAGTGTTTGGCCCTTAAAAGTGATAGAATTTCCCCATGGAAGCTACAACTTTAACATATTCTGTGCTGATGCATTTTTAAGTCTACCCAGATGTAAAATGTTTACATGAATTAACTTCACTTTTTGAGCACCTGAGACAGAAAGATTTCCTAATTAAAGAAAATATATTCTGTATTAGTCTTTCCTATTGTGATTCAATCCATATGATCAATCTATTTTCCTTATACCATGGATTGCAGAGATCATTCAGCCGGGGTGATTTAACATAGTGCCATGCTGTGTTTGTACAGAAACACTGCACAAGGGAGATTCCAAAGGGATTTTAGCAACTCCCATCTAACACAGGAATTTTGAATAACATTACTTGGCCATAGGCAAAAGAATTTCCTTTTGGCAGTTTTTCTCTCCAAAGAAAACACAAAAAGTGGAAGTTAGTACTGTTATTAGAGTGCGGTGTTCACAACAGCATGGATACGGCAGCCACTGAGAGACAGCTCCTCCACTGGACCTTCATTTGCTCAGTCTCTTTCCTGGATTTATGTCTTCATGGAGCTAATCCCTCTCTTGGATCATGCCTGCACACCCCACTTCCTTTTCTTAAAATCCTTTATATCATTGGGAGTTTTGGAGGGCAGAGAGCAAGCAGTGAGGTCAATGTTGAGATTTTACTATTTTAAGTGTTAGTTACTAAGGAGATGCGTGGAAATATTACGGTTTCTCCATGGGAAGTTCTAATGGAAATAGAAAGATGAGGACTGAAAAATCCTGTCAAAAAAATAAAAAACCCAGAAGCAAAAGAAAAGCCACTCATGCTTCCCCTTGACTAGTGTAGGAAGCACCAGAACATAGCAGGTCTGTTTCATGCACTCATTAATGCCAGGAAAATATGTTAATATTTTCATAGAAAACATTTCAAAATAATCTCCCTTCTGCAACAGTTTTTGGGTTCTTGATTTTTTTCTGGTTTGTGTTTTTTTCCCTTTCTCCCCTTCCACCTTTACTGGTGAAATAAAGGAGAGCAGAAAAGCAGTAAGAGATCTAGCCAGGTAAATACACAGGTAGGTGTTTTGCAGTGACAGGACAGTAAATACACCTTGAGGCAATCAGGTCTGTTGAACTGAAAGTTAGTTTTCAAACATTTCCTCCCATACACTGAGCAGGCATCAGACTCGTGCTTCAATTCCAGTGAATGGCATGATGTGCTGAAGGCATTTATACAGTCCTGCACGAGGTAGCTAATGGTACAGTGTGACACTATTTTCTGTCCAGCTGAGAGAATGTGTATTCCTGCTCCATTGTGAACATAAGCCAGAACTGTCTGTTTCTTGGACAGCAAACTGTCTATTTATTCTTTTGACTTCCATTCATCACCTGTATGTGTTGAGTTGTAACTCAGTCTTGTTTCCATGTACTTCTCCTTTATGCTGTGCATGGACAAAGCAGCAGTAGATCCTTGAACAGTTCCCAATTTTTATTAAGAGTTACCATGTTAAGTTTCTGTTCCTAAGTAACTATGCCTAGAACTGCTTTAGGCTTTAGAGAACTGGCTCGCTGTTCTCCTTTAATCATTTCATGCCATGTTCTGGTTGCATTAGGTAACAAAATCATAGAGCACTCCTCTTCCTCTGTTAGACTGAGCTCCTGTTTAAAATAGGATGACTTAAAGTCATCCCCCCAGGTGCAAGCCTTTCTGTATGTAAAAGCTGGTTCTTATTTTTGGAGTCTCTTTCAGAGTTTGGCATCAGATGCTTAGCAAATCCAAATTGAAGCCACACAAGATTTTTTTTCTTCTTCTTAATACAACCAAATAGATGCCCCAGGCAGTTGCATGCAGTGACCAGGTGGTTCCTCTTTCAGAATTCCACAGATGTGAGCTGCATGTTCAGGTAAAGCTCAGTGCTCAGCACACCTCTCTGTTGGTAGCAGACCAGGCTGTGCCTGCTCTGCTGTGCAGCACCTACTCACTTCAGTCCACCTACTCAGACCAAGCTGCTGCCACAGATGCCCACATTACAGTCATGAGACCACCTCATGGCATTGCAGCTATACTAATGAGGTTTTATTGGTGGTACACATGGTAGTACTCAGTTAAGGAAGAAAGTAGGGGTTTGAAATGTGATGTTAACATGAGTAACTCAACTGGAGAATAATGCAGAGAAGTGGAGCTGGAAGGGATGCCAATGTATCTGGGAGAACACAAGCATGACTCAGAGTCACAGGACCCTAAACACTTGAAGTTCTAGCATGCAAAACTGAATCTGAAAGGACTACTGGCTTTTCTTCCCATCTTTTTATGTTATCTTTCTTTGGGCCATTTTTTATGTTAGCTTCTTCATCAGCTACGTGAAACAGCAGATGAACTAATAAACGTGCAGCTTGAAAAATACTAGATTTCTGCCTCTCAGAATGAAATATCATTTGTACCAGAGTAGTTCTTTGCACTATGAAGAGGCAACATGCACTGGAGGGTGACTATTTTCATTTCAGAATTGATTGATACTGAAGCAAACAGTGTAATAAACCCCAGCATCAATGTCTGAAGAACTTGAGATGACTTTGAAAAAAGTAGTTTCTTAACAGAAGACTTGCTAGTCTGTGTTTGGACCACCATTTAAACAGCTAATAAAAATTTCCTTCCTTCCCACTTCTTCTAGTGCTGCAATTTACAGAAGCAAAAAGAGGAAATCTGATGATGACATTTTTCCAACTGTAGAGCAATTTTTGCTTAGTGTTCCCTGCAGTGTTCTTTGCATTATGTTCTCATTTCTTACTCCCTTTGTATGTGACAGTAGGAAGAAATGGTTGCTGCAAGACTTGGTGTGCCCATACTAGCTTTCCTTCAGAAGCCAAGGCCAGCATGAAAGCTGATGACCCAACTGCATGGCTTTTAGCCATGGTTCCAGGTAGTTCCTTTTACTCAGGCTGAACCCTGTGTTACACACAATCACATTTGTGAATACTGGGTACAATGCCAAGGACACAGCTAGCATCTTATAACTGATTCCGATGAGTCTGCTATCTGGATATGTCCTTAAGTTATGTCTATTTATTATGAATCTTTAAGGGGAAAAGCACATAGCACAGGGAAACTTACACAGGGGTTTCCATCAGATGGTTTCAACATAGTTTGCAAGATGCATTTGTGAGAGACATACACCTTTATAAACTGGCAGTCCACTATTCCAGAAATCCTAGGACTGCTGGCTTATCAGCCTTCAGTGGCCATTTCTGATAGCAGACAATATGAGATTTTTTTATATGACAATAAAAAGAACATTGTAAAATAATAGTTTATTTTTAAAAGAAACTAATAGTGGCTAAGTCACTGGACCAAAACCACTAATCTAAAACTGACCACATACGTTGCATGTCCAAGTAAAAATTTTCCCTGTGTGTGTTACATGGAGGAGTTTATAAAGTCAGTACAGACTATAGGGAGAAAGGTTTTAGGAGTTCAGAAGAAAATGCTTGCTGAATGAAGTGCAGCAGAGTGGGATTACATTTTAGAAATGAGAGGAATGGCCCAAAACTGATGAGCAGGAAATTTTACTTAGTTGGCAGCCAACAAAAGGGTAATCTTTTTTTGCTTAGTTCTACTTTCAGTCCATAATTTGATGCCAGGAGGGCTGAAAGAGTGAGCACCTTTGTGGCACAAAATGCACACTGTCTGCTGGGACTTCAAGACTATTTATGGCATTATTGAACCTTAGTTCTCCTAATGCTAAGATATGGCATGGACAGTCAGTGGGAAGGATCCAAAAGATAACCCTATTTCTAGTAGCTTTTGTTAACTTCTGAGTGATATCCAGCATATAAGAGTCAGGCTCCTGTTCCCAGCCTGTCCCTGCTACCTCCTTTTCCTTCTCCAGTTCAGTTAATATTTCCCTCTTCTTGCCATCTATTTAGTTAGTCTGTCCTAAACTGTTTGTTTTGCATCACTGCTCCAATCCTGCAACCAGCAAGATAACCAAGAGTGCTTGCCTTTGACAGCCCAGCACTAGTGTAAATTTGCCAGGTCTCCAGAGTGGCTGATAAGGGTTTCTGCTTGTTTTTATTTTCTCCAAGCAAGTTTAGAAGAAATAGAATAAGAACTTTGCTGCTGTTTTGATGTACTGCTTTCCCTCCTCCCTTTCCTCTGTCCTGTGTTGTCCCCAGGAAACTGGGAGTCAGTTTTAAGTAAGAATAACAAAATCACTTTTTTCCTCTTCTACCAGATGGACAGTTAAAACTGAAAAAGATTCAGAATGAGGCAGTGAAGGAATCTTCGCAATGTGCTGCAGCTAAATGGAAAGGGAAAAAGAAGGAGAGTTAACTCCCTTTCCTTCTTTGCCCAAGTCTCCAAAAATATCCAAGTAATTATTAACAGTGACTGTCAGCATGCTGTAAAAGAGAAGATCACATTAACACCCATGAATCTCTGTGCCCACTTCTTTCATTGAAAAGAACTCAGAACAAATGCATCTCCTCTGCTTCTGCTTCTGGATTGACTGCCTGTCTGTGCCATTGCTGTAATCAATGTACATGGCACAATGCACACTTCAGCCTTTATATGATATTTAGAGAGGCAGTTAAATGCTCTGGCATCTTTATAAGGAAATTTCCCACCTTCAGATTGTCCATGATGAAGGGGACAGAACTCAGCCACTCAGTCATTCTTAATCATTTTATGGCAATGGAAATTTGGCATTTACATCTGCTTCAAATATGTTCCCTTGAGTCTGTTTCTTTTTAGAGAAGGCTACTTTTTACTTCCTTTTTTACCAAGGTCAGCTGATGATAAAGCATAGTGAGGAAGGCTGACTGGAAAACTGGAATTCTGCTTCATAAAACTGTTTCAACATTTGTTTCTGTATGCATGTGAATGCAATCTGCGACCTTTCCACTGAAAACAAAGCACATCTCTGTGACAAAGACCCGAGAGAAAGTTCATAGTAGCTGCACAACCCAGAAAAGGGTGAGAGCCCTCTGGAGAGCTTTCACTAACTGGATTGAGGTTGGAAAGTTGGTTTTCCACACCTGGGAGAAAGCCAAGGTCTTTCTCTTAGCTTGATCTCTCCTTTCCTCCCTATATCATCTGGAGAAGTGATTTTGCCAAATTTTGGTGAGCTGACATTTCGGTGTTTGAATGCTGCGACGAAATGACATTTTCTGACAAAAAAAAAGATTTGTCAAAAGACTCCTGATGTTTTATAGCTGAGTCCCAAATAACGCTCTCTGTACAACTCATTATTGTAGCATAGTTCTGGAAAAGAAGCAGCCCTCTCATTTTTTCTCTCATCAGTTGCACTGAAAACAGCACTTCAGTCTTGACACTTCAGAATCAAATCTTTTATCTCACAACTCTGGTGACAATGCAACTGTAGCAAAATAAACTGACAGCAGAACATTTAAGAAACCTGAACTGTACAACAAACCCAACACATAAACAAAAGTTGGACTCACTTTTTTCCAAACCCTTGTCTTTTTTGGCAGTATAACTTGTAGGTTTACATATGCATTGCTTAGCAGGGAAAAAATATATATTCAAACAACTGAACTAGAGGTAAAACTTGGGCCAGAAGCAATGAGTTCTTATTCAGACTTGAAAACACACCCTCAAGTGTACTGTAAAATACTGTAACCAGCATGAAATGGAACTGCCACCAACAATATGGATCTCACCCTTGACACAGCTTATACTTCTCTTTCCCAACTTCATCTCTTGTCTGTATGGTCTCTTCCCACACAAACAACAGGATAGCTTTATCCAAGCGTCTCCCTTAATCTTATTCACCATGAGACCTCGCAGGCAAGTGCAACAGGAAAAAAAGATAGAGCAGAACTGGGAATGAATGAGCAGCTGAAGATGGACAGAATGAGATTTTTTATTCCAGTGGCAATTCCAGTTTAAGCAGGATTATGGCATTTGCTAGTATCTGCTAGTTTCTCCGGATAAGGTCACCAGAATTTCCCTGTCAAGTTGGGCTATGGGGAGACCTCTTTTTAACGTCACTTGTCCCTCTGTGTACAACAGAAAGGAAGCTTATCTGAACAACCCTGACAAAACCCATTTTCCTGAAACATGGCCATGAACTCTTTAATAGGTGCTTGGCATCCCCCAGGCGCGGGCTGTATTATATCAAAGGTAACCTGTCTGGCTCACACAACGGCAGTGTGTGATGTGCAGCATAACATCAGATTTCACTCTCCCACCAGAATTTGGAAGATTCACATACCTGTTATTTCTCCAGCTATCGGGAGCGGGAGTTACAAGCTCGAATTCCTCAGTTGAAAAAACCCCAGACTATTTTATTGACTAAACAGTATTGTTCCTCTAAAAACACACACACAAGACATAAATACAGATGAACTGTTAAGTAATTTCCAATAGTTTGAAATACTTAAATTTATACCATGCTTGTACACTTTTTTTCATCAGAATACATTTTGCACTCATTAACAAAGATGCTATTCCATTTAAGTCAATTGGGGCTTCTCTGGTGTATCTTAGAACAGAACTGGAGCCAAGATATGTATCTTACTCAGTTCATTAGACTCCCCAACGCTGTAGATTAAATAAGCAAGTATGTCACTAAATCTGTTCAGCATTAAAATGATACAAAATGTATTTTTCTTCTTCCAACTAAATAGTTTTCTTCAAATCTGAACCAGATGGAAACACAGTGAGTTATCTGAGATGAGCTCATCTGGACTTCTGAGTGGAATGTCCGACATTTGGTCACACATCTTGAGATGTGAGTTAGGGTCTAAATGGGGAAAATTTTATCATCTTATGTTTACTCTTGTGGATAGGCTCGTTAGCTTCAATGGGCAACAAATACAATAAATGACACGCACACACAGGGCAAGACCATGCAGAGTACTTTTGTTTATAAAACCTCTCAAATGTAGTTCACATTCCCAAAGACAACTGTCCCCCAAAAGTCCAGCAAACACAATAAGCGGAAGCTCGGCATCAAAGTTAGTTATGAAAGTCATGAAAGCATCAGTTATGAAAGCTTTTTTTTTTTTTTCCCTATATCTTGCATTAAATGTGATTTTCCTATGTTTGTGAGCATGGGGGCATGCTGACTTCTAAGTCTTTTATGGAACCAAGCATACTGCTGCCATTTGAGTTAATAATAAAAGCAGACATCTAAATTATTCCTTTTTATAGTTACGGTAAAACTATGAGTGGAGTTTACAAATGTAAAATGGCAGATATTAAATCACCTTGTTTACAGGATTAAAAACAAATGGTTCCAACAGGAACTCTTTCCCACATGGCAATACTACCAGGAGCTACCTACGTTTCAGCTGCATAGTCTCCTTCTGTTGTCAGGTACACTGCTACAGTGAAACTGCTCTTGTGTTGAAGAAGTACCTGTCCCTTATTAACCCAGTCAGGGTAATCTTGCAGCACTGAACCCAGAGGAGCTTTGCTATTGCCTCCACTGATATTAGAATTTTACACCTAGTCAAGACCTTGAATATGAAATACATGGAGCTCCCACATCTTCAGCAAAGTAAATGAGACCTGAAAGTACTTAATACCTTTTATACATTATGCATATCCAATTTTTAGATGGTCTGGTGACAGATGCTTGGGGCTAATTTACCAAGTTTCCTGATAAGATAAATTAGCATAGGTGGAACTTGTAATATTTAGACTGAACAGGTTTGGTTCTTTACATTGCATTGAACAGGGGCCAGCATATTTTCAATGTGCAACTCTCCCAACTTGAGAGGAAGTTTGAAGAGTCTATTCTGTGGCAATGAAGAACAGAAAACCTGAATATCTGAGAGAGATTTAGCACCCATCTGCCTGAAAGTTTCTCCAAACTCTAATGCAGGACTTTGTTGCGGGGTTCTGTGTTGTTTATTTGTGGGGGTTTTTTAACACTTCTTATCACAGCCTTGGAATGGGGACTCACTCGGGACATCACAGAATATCAAACATCAGAGAAATTCAAACAAAAATATTTCAAATCAGAATGGCCTGACTTTATTCTTCCTATGGCTCCACTGCAGTTCAGTAAACATTTCATATTTATTCTTTCACTCTTTTGGAAGGAAGACCATGAAAATAGCTGCATTTAAACAAACTTCAGGCCTGTAAGAAAGCTCTCTGTCCTGAGGAATTCAGAGGTTTTGTGGTTTGCTTTTTTAATCAAAATCAGAGACACAAGATCTGATTTGTACTGGCTAAATTCCAACTTACTCCTCTTGCCTAATGTTTCCTCCTGGCTGGCCCTGCATCTTCACCAAGAGGAATCACCAGCGATGGGGGCATAGTGGAATTTAAACTGACTTAATCTGGGCCTCAGTGCCTTCATTTTTTACTTTCTTTTTTGATATCCCTAAAATGTTTGACAGGCGCGTAAGAGTTCATGGACCAAGACCTAGATCATTACTTGAACAGCTAAAGATGAATCAATATTCTGAAATATAAATGAATTTGCACATGGACTCAGAGCTGAATCTATCCAGAAGAAATGTTGCTGCAGGACTCAACGGACACCAGAAAGAATGAAAAATAGTGGGATTAAAGAAAAAGATCATACTTACTGGAGCTGTGGACATTCTCAGGATAATTATTTACATATGTTTGGTTGTGCCCTAGGGTAAAATAAGTTTTGCGATGAGGTAATAAATAAATTAAATGTGGTTTTGGAAATAGTTATCCCTAACTACCCAAAATGTCCACTGCTGGAAGAATTGGGATGCAGCCGACTTTGGAAATCTGAAAGGACCACAGAAAGAATTTTTATAAGAGCAACAATACTGCAAAGAAGACACCACAAAAACTGAACTCAGCTCAGTTTGAATGCTGCTGATGGATGCACTGAGCTAATCTAATTGATACATTTTGGAAAGATTTGCTTGAAAAAGCTAGGTAATTTGGAAATGAGGTATATGATAATGTACCCCCACATAGAGTCATCAGTTATCATAGCACCAACTGAAATGCTAGATGCATCTTCAGTTCACATGATGAATTGCAGAGATACCAAATTGCCTCCCACTGCCACCACTACCCTTTTTTCTTCCTCTTTTTTTTTTTTTACTCTCAAGAGTGGAAAATGTAAATACATCTTTGCTTCCCTTATCGTGTCATTCTCCATCTCCTACTGGCATTCAGTCTTGCTCGCAATGACTCTAGAGCATCCTTTTTTTAACTGCTGAGGGTCAGATCCTGGTTAGATCCTGTCCTGCCCCTGTGAAGAAATACAGAATCTGCTTGACCCAGCCACTCTTGAAAAGAAAGGTTTTAAGTTCTTGACTAACCAATGGGCTTATACTTAGGGTTAATTCCATTTTCAGTGTTAAAAACAAATTTCAAGGATTTGGGAACATGCTGGGGCTTTACTTGGCCTTGTACAGGCAAGGAGCTATCAGTTTTGGTAAATTGCGTAATTTCCCTCTCACAATGTGGCTGATCACAACTTGTTCACCAAATTTTTGGTAGACTTCGTAGAGACCTCACCATTCTAATCGTATCCTTGGGCTGGGCAAAAAATATTAATACTTAGGCTACAGGTTCAAACTTATTTTTACATGTCTTTCTTTGCTGTAAAGTCAGCTATTCAGTAGTTTGGCTCCATTTTAGTGCTTCTCATTCTTCCTCTATTATGCAGATTATTCTGGGCTGGCAGCTCCATATGAAGAGCCTACAAAGTAAGGACAAGCAAGCCCTGAATCTGATGTAGGTTCCCAATGCCTCTTTAGCATTTTATTAAACAAATGGACAAGTCAAGTCCAGATAAGCTTACCATTCTTGCTCCTTTGTGAGAGTTTAAGCCTCAGCCTAGTCAGAAGTAATGGAAAATTCAAATCACTCCAACACCCAGAGGCTTGCCCAGAGGCAGAACTAGACTTTGGTCTCCTCTTAGTCAGGAGTTGCCTGGTCTTTGGAATCTTCTATTGGTAAATTTTAAGAACTTAGCATAAAGATAAAAGCAAAAATTAACTTCCAGTTCTGTCTTGGTGTTCTGATACTTTCTCTCTTCAGAAAGGTGGAGACAATCTTCATTTCTCTTCTTAACTTTGAACAAAATAAAGGGATTTCATACCTGTAGACCACTGTCAAGTGGTCACTTGCGTTAGCTCTGACCATCTACCCCATGAAATTAGCAGAAATGTACTCTCATTTCAGCACCTGTATATATCTATACAAGGCCACCAACAGAATCCAGCTGAAGTATTTTACTCCAGAGTCAGGTCCTCACTCAGCTAGGTAACTCACATGAAAGCTGTAACCTCTTTTCTCGTTAAGTAAACAGAGATGTCTAAGAAATAAAGGAACTACTTAAGCAAGATAAGAAATAAGGTATTTAACCGAAATCTTGAGAGCAAGTAGTATTTCTGAAGGCAAAACATACCATGGCTCAAAACAAATTCAGGGCCATCAAAATAACAAGAGAAGATTATTGCTGTACAAGACTAGCAGAAGTAGTCTGATCAGAGAAAAAAGACCTGTGTTTCAAATAAGGAGCTTACTCAGTCTTTGCTTGGCTACTTACTTAAGCTGAAAACTGTTCAGCTGTGATAGGATTTTACTTCAGACTGACTAACTCTAGCCACAGCTTCTCCCCTCTTCTTGTCATGAAATCAAACACTGCAATTTTACCTTGCAGTTTAACAAGGTTAGTCAAACCTCATGAACACACACCCAAAAGAGGAGGAAGGGAAGATGGGATCTGTGGCTAGCAGATAAGAACACATTTCTGATGCTAATTATCAACAACTAATAGGAGCACAGATTAGGAATCCAGTGTTGAATCATTACTTATCAACACATTTTTCTGGAACCTCCTTAAGAATAGAGGTTGCAGCTGGGAAATATCATTCACTTTATTAAAATTATCATTATTATTATTACCAAAGCTTCCAGTGCAAATCTGATAGTTTGCAAGCTTTAGTTTTGTTTTCCTTGTGCCTGTGTAGCAAGTACTTTCTTAGCTCTAGTGGAGCCTGGAAGGAACAGGGACTTCCCCAGCACTGCCTCTGAGCAACAACATAGCATGAAAAAGTTGCTTCAGGACCCAAATTCTTTCTCCAGCCTTGCTTACCCTATGCTGGACACCCATGCAGGTGTGCTGCTAACCCTTTAAGCACTGACCATTATTTGTTTACTTAGTATTTTCCCATGTACTTCCCGATTAGTTGTCTTACAATGTCTTTTTGCTGATAGCCTCGCTTTTCAAGCCTACCAAGCCTCTAATTGTTTTTCCCTTTTTCACTGGTTCCCTATTCCTATATATTCACAGTGAGAATTCTTCAAGAAGGTAACTAATGAATCAAAAAGAAATTGTCTTCTTAGCATCACTCAGATTGGATGCCTCACTGCTGAATTGTGCAGCCTTTTTTCCTAGATGTGAAATTATTTGGGGTGACTAATGAATTTCAAGGATCAGTATGAATATTCACTTTGTGCATGAAAGCTAATACAGGATGCTTGTGCAAGCATTTTAAACCTAATTTGAATGGACCATCATCTTACTGTAGAGAATACCAGGGGAGTGCTTATTAAGACAGCCAGAACTTCTGAAGAAGAGGTTGTGTTTCTGTATCCTACAGCCTGGTGGGTTGGGGCATGTAAATAGAAAGGCATGGGGAAAACAGAAAGTAAAACCTGATTAAGAGGTTTTAGAGGAGCTGTAAGAGGGACTGTCATATGGTGAGCTCAATACACTTGTACATAATGGTCTTAACAGTTGCCACAGAAAGGACATATGTCAAGGGACCCACACAAGTTGCAGAGTAGTCTATGTCCTTGTTATACAAGGACTTCCACATAATATCAATGATACATGCTAAATCTAAAGAAGTTTTATATGCAGCTGTATTTTCTCAACTGAATTTAGCAACACAGTCTGTCCAAAGCCATTGAAAATCATCATTTAATAGCAGTCACCATCTATGTTCCATCAAGATATTTCTGAAACATATTCAAGGGTGTTACAGAAATATGGGGTATTGTGGGTAGAGGTAGTCTGGACCCTGGGCATAAGCAGGCAGTCACAAAACAGTGACAGTAACTATAGCTGGAGTCTAGAGTTAGGTTGGAGTTAAACAGTTTTCTGCTTTACAGTGGTAGGAGGGAAATGAATCACATAAAGTAGAACAAGTACCATTCATTCACTTCTTGCCATAATGGTATGTCAGTGTCTGTAGACTTTGCTGCAAAATCCTGTGTTTACAGCAGCAGCAATTTGCAATAACATAAGTGGTAGAATAAATTAGAGTAAATTAGGGTTCATAACTACTATGTATAGGGCTATGTAGTGCATCATTCATAATATATTAAAAGTTAGTAATCATCTTGATTTGTGACAATATTGAATGCAGGACTGTAGCACAACTTGTACTTATTTTTGGCAAGCAGAGTGCTGCTGCTGTCATTGCACCACCAGACTGGCATTGAAGAGACACAGGGTTAGCCACACGTTTCCTGTGTGACTTTGTGTAAATTGCTTCATCTGTGTTTCTCAACTCCTCATCCATGAAGAAGAATTATTTCCTTGTGCCACAAGCATGTGTATTAAAACACATGTATTAATGAGCAGGTACAATGGTGACACAAACTGTAGAAAATGGTACTTTGGAAAATGGTACTTTGGAAAAAGTCAGTAATAATTGAAACTAACAGTGAAAGCTCTCTGTATTCATTCCTGTAATATACTCCTATCTTCAGCCCATTCTGCAGTTTCTGCAGACCTACACTAAATACTCCACTGGTAAAGTCTTAATTTTCTGCTTTAGTCTCTACAGGATATTGCAAAACTAAATTGTTTACCGATATAGTGTTCCATCAGAATAATGTTTTTACTATTATTTCAGCATATTGTGGCTAAAATACATGAAAAGGTAATTCTAATTTGAAGTAAAGGATCATCAAGGACTATCTACCTGATAAATGAAGTGTCATATGAGGAAATAATACCACAAAACTTTGCCTCCTTCAATGATCTTTTCTGGTGATAAAAGTATTGTTGAAAATTTGTCCAATGTGAAATTCAGACATGGTAGAGAATGAACTGTAGGTCATTTGATAGGTAGAAAGCATGTAAATAGATTATAGCAATGCCTACTTGAGGACCTTTGATTAAAAAATGCTCAGGTTTAAGTCTTGAATGTATTGGAGCAACTCTTTTCGTGGTGGGTAAGGGAAATGGGGAGGTGGAGAGTGAGGGATGATGTAAGATTGCACAACTGCTCCACGTGGAGTGAATCTGCTCCGGCAGCGAGGAACTGTTTGAGGAAGCTGGGAAAAGGAGAAGGGTGCGGCTGGTGAAACCGTGTCTGTCAGAGCCATAACCACATGTTTAAAATAGCATTGAAAAAATACACTCTAGACCATCTTTGTCGGGTTTGAGTGTAGTGAGCTCTATGCACAACTCCTCTAAAACAAGCACACAGGAGGAAAAAGAGGAGCCATCAGTGGCATACAGCATGTCCTTAATTTCCATGCTCCTCTTAGTTCTAAGCAAGAAGCTTCCATAGCCAAGGCTCTATGTAGTTATTGTTTAACTGAAGCATCGTCTCTAGTGAGGCACAGTGACAGAAAATGTTTATTATTGATTCCATAGAAAATGAAATTACGTAAAAACCATAAAAACTCATTCATAATGAAAAGAAATGTGAGGGCTTATGCATCATGTATAGATAAGTCACAGTCAGGAGGAACATAGTATTGTGGTAAAATAAGCTTCCACTTCATTGTAAGAAAATATTTTATTTAGAGCAAGAGATTTTTCAATGCTAAGGAAATAACAAGGCAAGCCATGCAACTAAAAGCAGTTACTTTGCTAAAGGTCTCTTTCTAACCAGTTATTTAAAGGGAGGGGAAGTAGACATGGAACTACCACAATCACAGCTACTGTTTGAATTGTCAAAATGTTGCAGGGAACAGTAAAACAACAGAATTAAAACAAAAGATATCCTCATGGTGATCCATCTCAGAGAAGTCAAAAACTCCCTTATGCCACTTGCTGCTAGCCCCTATTTCAAAATGGTTCAGAAGTCCCTTTTCAGAGGCCAGCAGTCCCGTGTCTCATAGGCTGAGTCAGTTCTGAGTAGACACACAAGAAACATTTTTTCCACTTACATAGCTGCTGCTTCTTTTGTTTTGATCTAAACTGAGAGGTGATACCAAGGCACGTACCCTGACATGACAGTTCCAGCTCTCTCAGCCTTTCCTCGTAGGAGAGATGCTCCAGTCCCTTCATCAAATTCATGAGCCTTCACTGGACCTTCTCCAGCAGGGATTTTCCAATAGCCCTCCTCATAACTGGCCAAGCTGAGGAAGGACTGTATTTCTTGCTTTCCAAGAAAGAAGCGCTGGCCAGCACCAGCTTTGTCTAAGAAAGTGTCATAACTTTGTTCATATAGCATATGGTGCTCTCTCAATCTCGTCCCTTACAGCTTTGCACACTCAGCAATCTTTTGTAGAGGAAAAATGAGCAGATTTCAGGGCTGAATGGACTTCAGTGTGATCAAACAAGCTTTTCTGAATTTTCAAATATTTTGGCAAACTTAATTTGGCTAATTGACCTTGTTTTCATCTGAGCACAGGCAGCCCATGCAGCAGCAGGGGTAGTTCCCGGTTTTGCCCTCCCATGCAGGGGTGGCTTGTGATGTGTGTCTGCTCTGCTATGCTGGAGCACACACATGGAGAGGCACCTTCCCTCCGGCACAAACACTGGTGGCTCTGTGACCCTCTGCCTCGGTTTGCAGGCATCAAAAGTGTGCAGCTGTTTGTGCTCTCGTCAGATACCAACTCCCTCTTACGCCTGGCTGTCCTGTACACATCTCCACACCACCATGGGGAATGGTGTAGCATGCTCCAAGATTGTCTAGCAAGTGGGCAGGACCAGGCCTGGACAGCTGCTACTTCAGATCCTCAAAGCAGTTCTGTTGGATTTGTACACTGCTGGATCAAAGCTGTTAAGCAGAGGTTTCAGTCAGAGATGTGAGAGACTGCAATACACACCTGGGAGCAATGTAAAATCTACTTCACATAAGGTTAACAGTGACCTGTCAGAAAGGTGTATGGATACCTGGTCCTGCATCAGTGCTGAGCAGTTTCAGGTCAAGTTTTTTCTACCCTGCTGTTTCTACAATATCTAGCTAAGAGCTTCATTTCTCCACTGGAAAGCAGTTCTTGGTTGAAATTTTCCAGTGGAGAACTTCCTTATTGCACAGCCACACATAGGCCAGTTGAACCTGAATAAAATCACTTCCAGCAATAGGGCTTCCATCTATTTCTGACTCATCTCACATGGGCAGCACATCAGGATGGCATCATGCCCCAGGCTCGTGTAGCAATCCCAGACCACCAACACCACCAAAGTGATGTTGCTTGAGCCTACACTTTACTTCCTATATACCTTGAAAAGACAATTTCACCCCTCTTGTACCTGTTTCACTTTGGCCTTGATATATTGATCACATATCCAATTGCAGGAAGGAAATAATTTTATGCTACTTTGTAATCTTTTCATGTCATCTTGTAAGTTTTGATGTGCATGGATGTGTTATTGCAGAAAACATAGCTCTTGTTAGGGAGCTCACAACTATTTCTGGCGTGGTACTCAGATAAGAATACTGCAGAAGGAAGAATCTACCACATGCTTTAGAACACTGCAAAGATTGATTGCAAATACTTTTTGTTGTTTAGATTGAGCTGACTTTAGATTAATTAGAACTGCTGTTAATAAGCAGTTACTTTATTTAACTATGCTCACACCAAGAGTATTAAAGAAAGATCTTTGGGAATCGATACAACCCCTCATTGTGAGAGGATTTCTTCTTGTTTATCTTATATACTCTTACTGCCAGTGCAAGCATTCACCTTTTAAAAAGTTTCCCATCACTTTCTTGGCCTGACACTGCCAATTCTCAACCACTGTCACCACCCTATTAACCAAAATGTGTACAAAGCCATGATCTGACATTCAGATCTCTAGAACACTACCTTTTCACTAATTAACTGTAATATTACAGTTAAACTACAATACTATCACAGTAGTCCCACTGTCTGTCACAGCAGTGACATGTCTGATATGCAAATAGAAGTAAATTAATATCTCAGCCTGAAGTGGTTATGGCATTGCCATATGATCCTTTGGTTAGGACCCAAACCCTGGTGCAATGATATGTATTCTCACACTCATGTGCATTCTGCTCTCTTGGGTCTGTCATCAAACACTTGTGTCCTTCAGTTTCATCATTTGTAAAACAGACACAATGACACCTTTATAGACTATCATCTTTGTGAAAAGCTTTGAAATACCATGTTTAAAAGGCAGTGGCAAAACCCAAAGTAAAGTTAGGAGCTTCATTTGTTTGACTATATCTTACTTAGGATCTATATGATCTGCAGGTCCAACTGTAAATGGTGACAGGGGAAGAAAAAGCCCAGACTGCAGGCATGATAAAAGAGTAGAAACAAAAGATGTCCAAAACAGGTTTTGCCACCCAGCATTCACCAGGCTTTTGTTTAGCTGTCCCATAGATCTGCTAGACTCATGGCCAAGGCAAATAGCTGGACTCCAGCCTGGCCAGCTGTGAGCCAGATGTGGTCTGCAAGCCACAGATAGCCATGTCCAAGATAAGACACCCTGTCTTAGCAAGGGCCAGGGCTTTCCTGTCAGACCTTGGCCATATTCAGTAAACTCTCAGTCTCCTGACAGGTATGGGTATTGTTAAACCCCTCACTGAAAACAAATTGTATCTCACAAATCCCCTCTTTACCTCTGTTCACAAACTTGCTACCCCACAGTCCCTGTTCTTTAGGCAAGGGAATTACAGGTTGCTGCATCAGAAGGGACTCATGGATTCTCAGTACAGCAGACAAAGTGCATTTTGCCCCCCTGTGGATAAGAGGTCAGACTCTTTCTGTCGTTGGAAGGGAGGGCAAAAGGCAGAGGTAAGACAAAGACTGAGGGGAGAGCCCTCATTACTCATCCTGCCGTTGGAAGAGGCCTTAAGATCAACAGCTCCAGCCCTGCTGCTCATCCCTTCCAAAGACCATGGTGACAAGCCAAGGAGCAGGACCTCCAACAGACCAAGCAAGCTGCAGAGCCTTTTTGCTGCCCCTGGACATCTGTCACCCTTGATAATACTCTGCTTTGCCTACGCTGGCAGCTGGCCCCGAATGAAGCCTACCTCTACAAACAGCACTATCCCTCTCCAGTGCCCCCCCCAGCTCCCGTGGGCCCTGGAGCACTGGAAGCCATGGCTGTGGGAGCACAGGAGCTGCTGTTGTCCTTGTGGTCTAAACCTTCATCTCTGACAGGACTTAAGGCCAACTTCATCTGAGAAGGGCTTTAGAAAATCTGTGCAAGCAATTAGGGGATGAACCGCCTCCAAGGAAACTTTCCCTCTAACCCTTATTAGTAGTTAGAGGTTGGCCACAAAGCGAGTAGCTTTACATTCTCAGACTTGCAGACACCATTATGATGGATGCCCCGACAGGAGCCAATTCAAAACAGATACACGGCACTTTGTTCAGTAACATTGGTGCACTGGTTTGTGTGAGGTACTAGCATTGCAACTCTGCACTGGATTGATGTGCCTTTATCTTTTCTAAGCACAGGTCTTAAAGAGATTAAAAAGCAATGTTTTTTTTTAATCTGAAGCCAAAATAACTTGATTTTGACAAGACTTCAAATTGCCCTGAAACCAAAACCAGACAATCTATGAACATTTAAATATGAAATCTGTCATGAAAAGTCATTTCTTTTTAGCGGGTTTTAAAATATTATTATTGACATCTCATGCAGTAGTGTAGCAATGCTGTCTCACAGGACATGTAATGTTGTACAATACCTTCGATATTCTATGAGCTGTTTCTTGTCATTTAGTTTATATATGGACAGCTGTGTCTTAGTCTTGGTTTATGGATTGGGAGGTCTTCTGTTTGTACTATGACACATTTTTCACAGAATATTTCAACAGAATTTCCATTCCACAGGAAGCTTCAGGCTGTTTTCATGCTGAAGGAGAGCAATTTCCTAATTGACAATATTTTCCATGACATGGAAATCCCAGCTTTTAGCTCATTCCTGTTGTAAAGCAAGGAACTATGTGGGTGACTCCTTCCATCGCACTCTCAGCTCCAATGCCAGTCCTGTCACTTCCTGCATTACTTATTGTTGCTTTTCAGCTCAGGATTTATGTCCCCAAGCTTAGCAGGGATGATTGCAGTATAGGGTAGGAAGAAGATTTTATGAAACGAGCATGCAATTTTTTTAGAGGTGTTTCTCTTCAGATCAGAATCTGACTTCAAAGCCAAAGTCACAGCCCCAGATGCAATATATATTGTGAGTGTCCAAGCCCTGCATCATCCAGGTCATAAGAGTTACTATGACCTGGTCTTGAAGTGAGTTGGGTCTTGAGTTGTGTAACTGCTTTGTAGATCCTTTTATTTGCATGAGCAGCTTCAACTGTAATCATACATGCACCATATGCAAAGTCCTGTTTGCAATTCACATAAATTATTAATTCACAGCTTAAGCTATGCATTTCCTCTATTAGTCACATTTCTTAGAGGCTTCTCATTACTACAACATATGGAAGTTCTCTTTCCCTGTGGTGCTGTGCTGTGATTAATTGTGGGAATCAAAAGGTATGTAGAAGACATAATTTAGGACCAAACTCAATATAGAAATTTCACGAGCACAAACCTCAAGCAAGCAGTAGAGAAAGTTTATGTTGCTGCAAGCTTTTTCAGTGTTTGAAGACAATGTATTTTCAGCTTGTCCAATACCAAATGGACAACAGGAGTTTGAGAATTGCTTGTGGGGATTAATGACCAGCTGGGAGGAGCTGATGGCTCAAACACAGTTGAGGGCCATTAATCGTGGACAGTCATTAATTCTAAGGCAACACCCAGTGTCAGAGTTGTTAGTCTTATGAATTGTTGTTTCAAATCATGTGTATGAATGTTTTCAGAGTTAGGTAGTTACAGTCAGCACGTATGGGGCATGTCTAGAAATTTAACGCTTTGTATGTGAGGTAGATTGCTTATGTCAGCTCTCCCCTTGGCTTTCATTTGCTAATATAATTTATTTCAGATACTGGATTGTTGTTTTATGTTCTTATACTCTCCCAGTATGGGACATTTAAGTCACATCTATTGAGTTTTCAACAGCTTCCCTGTCTGTTTGAGTATGTGTGTGTGTCTGCCTTTTAAGACAGTGTATTGCAGAAGTCAAACGCCATGTAGATACATCAGACATGAAATGGAAATATGAAAGAATTTAGGTGAATCACAGGGGAAAGAGAAAACCTCCCAGGATGTTGCAGGTCATGTGAACATGCAAGAAGAGCACAAAGGAAGGCAGAGCAAACTGCTGACAACAGCCATACCGGCAGGTATTTTAAAGTCGATTGCAAACATGCAGACACATGCCTGTTGGAAACGCTGCAAATTTCTTCAAGGTGGGTACAGGACTGGTAAAAATGCACAAGTTCAAAGAACTATGAGAAGCTCAGGAAAATGATGCTGGCATATGAACTAGTTTTCTTATCAGGCCTCTAATTAAAACCTTGCCAATGATAACCTATATCTATTTATATGTGTTTTATGAAATGAAGATGTTTCAGTTCCATTTTCAGCAAAGGTCTATTATTTGCATCATGTAAGTCATCATCAGAGAAGACTTTAATATGACTTCCTTGTTCGGTAAGCCAAGACCTAAAGGGCTATGGAAAATGAAGCTTCCTTTTCCTATTAAGAGATGTTTTCTCCTGGTTGAGTTGGAAAGATACTGTTACTGAAACACAAAAACTATTCCTGTGCTTCGTATGTATTCCAGGTGCCTCAGCATGCCCAGTTAACACCCTTCACAAGTGCAATATCCATTCTTAATGGTCATTTTAAGGAAAGAAAAATCTTTTTTTTAACATGACTACTAAAGCCAGAAAGCAGACATATAAACCAGAGAGCACATGAGCAGTTGCAGATGTAAATGTAATCCAGGTAGCCAAATACTAGTGCAAGCATATTCTTCTAGACCTCAAAGCCTGCCAGAGGACATCCATCTTCTCCTTCCTTTCTAAGCACCCTTTGCCATCTTGCAGATCTGTTTATTTCCCCTAAAAATCCCTAGGCTCTGATGAGTTTTCTTAAAATGAGAAAATAAAACCCAAGTTGCCAGTGGGAGGACTTTGAAGTCCTTCTCAGATCAAGGTTCTGTAAAAACATATCAGTCTCCAATATCAGCTTATTACTAATCTTGCTTCACATCATGCTGTCTCTGAGGGCAGAACATTTTAGAGTCTAGATTGCTCTGTGGGGCAAACTTTTATCTTATGCACATGGAAAAGAGAAGGGCCAGGTAAAGAAGTTAGGGACAAGTTTAATTCTTAGATAAAATCAGGTACTTAAGTCACCCTTATAAAACATGGAGACATCCATGCATAATTGAGAGTTGTGTATTACCCTGACAGGGAAACTGTCTCATCTGCAGATGCAGCAGTGTATTTTATGCACACCTGTTTGACTGCACAACAGCTTAGATTCTTGATCTTGCAATGAACTCTACATAAGCAGGTCCCTGTGCGTTGGTGCTTATTTTTCGATAACGTAGCCTTTAAGTGTCTCTTCAGAATAGTTTTAAGGTTTCCATGAACTTTGCTCAAAAATGTGCCAAAAGACTTCCAAGTAACAAACATGCTTTTGCAATTTACTGAAACTTTCCCCTTGTGTTCCAGAGAAGCAACCTCCCCATTACTCACCAGAGAGACACATGAGCCAAGGAGGAAGGAAAGGGAATCAGCTAGTAAAAACAGGCAATTCCCTTCTTCAGTGTCTACACTTAGTCATTAAATAAAAAATAGAAGTGAAATCCAAACTTTTTTCTTCCAAATAGGTCATTGCCTCAGTGAAGATGGGATAGATGAGGACTATTTGTATCTTGGTTTTGATCAGAAGTTTTTGTAATCAGTTGCTTTTTCAAAATAATACTGTTGCACTTCACACTGTAGCAGGGGCTATTGTGCATCTGAGGTACTCTGCATCCTTCCAAAGGAATGAAGTCTCTCAAGTATATCTTTTTACGGCTTTTTAAATGACTAGTGAACTATATTACCAAATAAGTGAGGGGGTTGGGGTATTTTTGCCAGATACTACTTTTACTTGGAAAAAATTGAGTCAAGGCCAAGCACAAAGTTCAGATCTAAATGAGATTAACTTTCCTCTAAAGTTAGAGTGCTTGCAGCCTGAGCTTTCCAACTGACTCTTCTAAAAAATGGACTTCTCCAAAATTGCAGTGTCAAGCTTGCTTGGGTTCTAGGTTTGTTTCAATAGAGAATTGTAAAATTAGTGTTTGCAAGCTATGTCACATGGAAGGACAAGCACAGGAGAACATAATGTCCCTTCTAGCCTTAAGAATATGGCAATCAAATGCAAGTGGAATTGTCAAAGGAAAACTTCAATTGATACATGATGAAATCGTAATTCCTGTTCATTTCAAACTACAGTGTATTCAAGGCCCTAGAGTGATATTCAAACCTTACTTCCTTTAAGACAGTACTGTACTTAGTAAAACTATGTGTTGTGTGAGTTGTACACTTGTAACTTATTAATCCCCACTACAGTTTTTCAAGAGTAGCCAGTGGTAACAAAAAACCAAGCATTTTCTTGAGTTGCTCTCTGAAATCTTTCTCCACACGATCACTGGAAAGACTTTTTTAGGGTACCTCCTGTATGCTTGTTATATCAAAGTGTAGAAATCCATAAAATAATCAGTGTTACGCTGTCAGGGAAGCATTCTTTCCATTCATCTGGCCAGAGCAAATTCTGAAACATTTTCTGGTGCCAAAGCAGTTGAATTAAATTAAAAAATGGCTATATTTAGCTGTCCCTCCAGATTTCAGTTTCTGAACATCATTTGGCTGCAGATGAAGGTGCAGAAGGACTCACAAGCATGGGTCAAGTTACTATAAATCAGCTGAGCCCCAGGAAATACCTGGCTGCACACTTTTAATTTGGCCAAACAGTATGGCTTAGTTTAGCCATCTTTCCCCCCAGGCAAAGCGACATCAACCTGCCTTACATTCTCTGTGGGCTAAAAACATTCACACTGGATTTACCACGTCTCAGCTGACAGATGGTAAATTATAAAACATCAGTATGCTGATGAAGATTTTGAGCCCACAAGATTTCTGAGGCTTTGAGAAGAAGTAATTTCTAAAGTATGCTATGCAACTTCCACCTACACTGCTGGCTATACATTTGCAAATGCTTTGTGGGTATAAGGTACCATATCTGCAGAGCCAAGCAGATGTGGCACTTCAGCCCCTCTCTCTCCTCCCTCCTGCTCTCACCAATTATCATCCTATTGAAACAAAGCCAAGAAAAGCAGTTCCCACAAATCCAATCCACAGATTAAGTCCAGTTTTAGAAGGTAATATGCACAGTAGTGACAAAGAGAATTATGCCATAAGAAGGAACAACTCTCTGACTCCATTGCTTACAATAATGATATTTAAAGGCCCATACATAAACATTCAAAAATACAATAGAGTATAAGAGTCAGGATGGCATTTTCCATTCATATGTTTTTCCCACGCCTACAAGCCCATGCTGGAGGTAAGCAAACTAGTTTGTACTGGGCATTCCTTTCAGCTGCCTCTGAAAGCAGTACTAACAGCATTCCTTGTTTATATAAACAAAAAGGTGACAGAAGAAGGAAAAGCAAGGGAGAATGTAGGCTTCACAACTAGTGTATCTTGAGCTTCTTCAGGAAGAGTCAAAGAGTACACCTACAGAGTCTTAAGAAGACTTTTCTGGCCCAGAATACCATTTGACTCCTTTCTGAGGCACACATATTTTAGAGGCCACATTCCTCTGCTTGCGGGTACTGAGTAACAAGTGTTCAGAGATTTTTGGTCAGTGAAACATTAGTTTTCTCACATCATTTGGGAAATGCTTCTCATTACTACCTTTTCCAGCAGTTTGAAATGAGTCATAAAAAAAACCCTGGTTGATTGTCAGATAAGCTGCCTACACGGGACTCCCAAAGCATGTATCCTACAGTGGAACTTGACATTCAGCTAGAGGTTCTTCACTGCTTGTATTTGTTTTGTAACTTTGCATTATCATCACAAATGAGGCCAAGAATGTAAACGAAAAGCTATGTGCTTTGTTAATGGGAACTAGAACAAGAACGACATGGCTTTGGCTAAACTTGAATAGAACAGTAGTTGAGAATACAGTCAGTAAAAAGAACAAGAACTTTCAGATGCTGTAAATTGTAATATTTACAGGCTTGAGATTCTGGCCCTATTATATGTATTTATTTTTCAGTCTTAATGGTTGACGTAGGAAAAATGTGCAGCTACCATTTTATAAAATATTTGATAGGACTGGAATTGATTATGAATGATGAGAACCAGAAATTAGTTTCAGACATTACAAAAATAGAGTCACAGCTCTCAAAAAAAATAAAAAGAACCACCCCCCAACATATATAGCGACCCACTCTCCCAAACCTAAAGCTAAGCTGTAGGATATAAAGCACAAGAACTAATTCCTTATTATTACACTAACAGCTATCTTAGATATGCTGGCAGGTTGAGTGTTGGATAAGGACTAGCCAGCCTTGTCCAGGACACAATTACAGATGTTTCTTGAGTCTACAGAGCTCTTTTGTCTGTGAGAACAATTCATAAAATGAACAAATAGAAAACAGAGGGTGGCTGCACAGCCATTTTAGACCAGAATCTATATACCTGCAAGGTTTAGATCAGAATCTATATACCTGCAAGGTTTAGATCAGAATCTATATATCTGCAAGGTTTTCACTGAAAGTGGTCAGAGAAAGCATGATGGCTAAACAGGTCCATGCTCTACAAATCTTATGCATAGGATTGGATACTTAGGAGTGGCTGGTGGAGTGAAACCAGCATACCACTTTTCGGGTTTGATCAGGACATTTTCAAGCCCAAGTTCTTCCTTTCACCACTGCTCTCTCAATGTTTTGGAGCTTTCTTGCCAAACAGGTTTGTTTCTAAAGAAAGCCTCCTCTCTGGAAAGTTCACTCTCACCTTAAGAGAACAGAAATACTCATTAATACCTTAACCAGCAGCCCAACTACCTGATGTTAACTATCATCAACAAATACATTCCAAACTGCCCACACTAATAGGAAGCTCATCATGGTAGAGAGATGGTTCAGTGAATCAGACAGACAGAAATCACTCTTTCAAAAGTGTAGCATAATTACAACCAGAAGAGTTGTTCACTACGTAAAACAGCTCATTGGGCCAGGCAATTTGATTAAGAAGTTAGCTTCCTGGAATCTATAAAGAATCATCAATATACAGGACTGGTAAGATCAAGTAAACCTGCATAGGAAAAAAATGCTTCATCTTCCGACAGATACCATTACCTGTTTCATCACTTCTGGATGATTCCATCCCATATCCATATGGCAAAGCTCAAGAAAAGTGGTAAAAACTCAGAGTCATAAACTATGAAACAGTTCTGTGGTTTTCTGTATTGGTAACAGTGCAGAAGACGTTTGTCTGCCAAAGATGAAAATAGCCAGTGCCTCAGTCAGAGAGATCCACCTATCATGCTCCTTGAAAAATAAGTAGGTTTTCCACTCCTCAGGAAGGAAACACTATCCTCTGAAGATCTCTGCAATTGCCATCTCATTTCTGGGCAAAACTATTAAAAACAGAGTAACCAGAAAGTGCCAACATCATACAACTGCCAGTTTTCTGGAGTCCTCACAGTCAGGGTTCACATCAGGACACAGAATAGAGATGGTCTTTATTGCCACTCAAGCTACCACCAACAGAGAAGCCTGATACTCCCATACAGAGCCATATGCAGGGGTGCAATAAGCCACCAAATGCTGGATACAGAAAGAGGTGACACTGTTGTGGTACCTGCAATGTCTTCCTTAAAGCAATGTATGCTCACAGCTCAGAAAGCCAACTGTATCCCAGGCTGCATCACAAGAAGCATGACCAGCAGGTCAAGGAAGGTGATTCTCTCCCTCTGCTCTGCTCTCATGAGACCCCACCTGGAATTAAGCTCTGGGTCCCCTACACAAGAGGAATATGGACCTGTTGGAGAGAGTCCAGAGGAGGCCATGAAGACAATCAGAGGGCTGGAACACCTCTCCTATGAAGACAGGCAGAGTTGGGGTTGTTCAGCCTGGAGAAGAGAAAGCTCCAAGAAGACCTTAGAGGAGCCTTTCAATACCCAAAGGGGTCCTACAAGAAAGCTGGAGAAGGACTTTTTACAAAGAGATCTAGTGATAGGACAAAACAGAATAGCTTCTATCTGAAAGAGGGTACTAAATATTAGGAAGACATTCTTTACTGTGAGGGTGGTGAGACACTGGCACAGGTTGCCCCAAGAAGCTGTGGCTGCCCCATCCCTGGAAGTGTTTAAGGCCAGGTTGGATGGGGCTTTTAGCAACATGGTCTAGTGGGTCTAGTTGGAACTAGATGATCTTTAAGGTCCCTTCCAACCAAAACCATTCCATGATTCTATAATAGGTAAGTTCTATATTGAGGAGAAATAAAGCCAGGAACATAGGCAGGCAGATAAAAGAGTGATGGTAACTAAAATAGGAAGATAAACAAGGGAGAAGTTGAAGGAAAAGGAACACTTTTTTTTTTACTTTTGTGGAAAGAAGGTGGTCAAAAACAGAGGACAATATTATGCAAGTGTGTTTCTCAGCTGAGTACCCTAAATACTTCTCAATTTTGTGGTGGATATCATGAAATTTAATGTTTCCTAGTTTTGGAGAGTACCCTATCACTTTTGACATGGACCATCCTAAGAATAGCAACATAAAGAGCAACAGCCTGTGTATCTGTGCCCTTCTGTTGATACAGAACAACTGGAACAGACCTTGAATGTGTCTCTGGGATTTGACAACCTGGAATCTAAAATGTCTTTTCCCCTTTTGCTTCTATTTTATTTTAAGCAGTGCCCCAGCAGTTCTGAAGAGGTACTCCTCTTGCATACTGTATACTAATCACCATTTGTGTGCTCCTCAGAATTAAGCACTGACTTCACTGCACGGAAAGTCTTTTAAAAAATGTGGAGGTGTGTGTGGGGGAAGTCATTTCCAAGTGGCATTCCAAGCCCCTCCTTCTCCCTGGCTCTGAGGAGTAATTACTCAGCTGGAAAATGAAACAACACTATTTTAGTGTGGCTTAGGACCTTGGGCCTGGTTTCATGTTTCAGATTAATGCTTTCTGCCCTTTTGGAAATTCAGAATAGCAGAAAAGCCACCCTTCAGAGAAAGCTGCATCCTATAGATGCAAGGCATTCTGGAGACATGTATGACTTGCTGCCCCTTTCCTATTTTGTTGTTTCCCATTGAGACACATAGCTATTTTCCCTCCCACTTGAATGAACTTCTAACCTGCAACTACAAAGCCACATCTGTTCCTCCTGACCCTCTGTCCCAGATCTCTAGTTGCTCTGTGATGAACACTTAGTATACTTTGTTGCAAGATACTAATAAGGCAAAAAAGACTAAACCAAACTGTTTAAAAATTAAGTACTAACACAAGCCACTTCAAGTCAACTGAAAAATCTAATCTTAGAATATGTTATGATCCTACCTAATTGTAATACTAGCAGGAGATGGCTGCTTCTTATTCCAGATATTTAAAAAAGGAGCTGAAATGCTTTCTTCAGCATATTTAGTATTTCAATATGCAATGCTTAAGCACTTCAGTAATGCTTCTACCATTTCTTATATTGCAATGTGGTGGTTGCTCCAAGAATACGGACACACTAGGGCAGTGGTGAGATGCCACGTGAGGGGAACTTCCACATAACTTATCAGTCTGAGAAGCAAATTGAAGCAAGGTAACCACTTTACAGAAGCAAGATGGTCTGAGACCAAAGTTTGGAAACTGAGAATGATTTCCAGACTGTGAGTAAAGCATAAAGGCTTCCAAAAGCAACATGATCAAGGAATTATCAACAGCTAAGGAAAAAAATGATTAGAACACTGACTTGGTATCTTGTTTTTCCAATATAATAATAAATCAGGATGAAATAAACCATGAGCTCTGTGAATATCTTTAACCTCATTTCCACACCTTTAAAGGATTATGGAAATAAATTGATATAATTTTAATAGCATCCTATAATCTATCTGCTCCTTTATTTGTATATTCTAGAAAAGGTTTAACAATGGTTTAATGTTTAACATAGGAATTGCCAGATCCACTCAGACACAAGGCCCATTTAGACCACAACACTTCCATTTAGGTGTCCAGCAGGAAATATTTCAGCAAAGGGCACAAGAAGTCTCACTAATAATAAAAAAAAACCCAGATGTGATATACTTTGCAGCCTTACCTTCCACCCCAGCTCTCTGTACACTCTCTTCTTCATCACTTAATAAAAGATGTGGGTCTTTTTCAAAAGTCTACATGGTCTGCAATGTACCAACAATAACAATCCATATTGCTATAAATTCCTTCAGCAAAAGTAAGACAGTTTATTAATAAAGCATGAGAAAAGTGAATTCCCAAAGCTGTGGGTAGGACATTCACCTATAAATCTCACATACAGGGTTGCCAGCAGTAACAGTTCATAGCAACCAGACTGTGCAGCTTCAGATCCCGCTGTCTACCCTCCTCTGAGAATATTACTGACCAGGTGATAGTCTCTGTTTGTGAAGTCTGAGAATGTTTTCAACAGTGCAAAAGCAGACACACAGACACACCTCAGGTCTACCATATGTGTAGAACAAATACCTGGTTGATTCTGTGAAGTTCAGCTCTCTTAAATATTCTGGCAACATGCATTTCACTTCTGCTTTACTAAGGTAAGCATATATTTTATAGGGAAAGTATAAAAGTGAAATCTCACTACTTCACATAATTCCTTCATACTTCAAGAACTCTAATAATCCAAAACATTTCACTGCTCTCTAACAGGCTGCCTAGAGAGAATCACAGAGACTCCTACAAAGTTTTGCATATTATCACATTCCTCTTCCTGGTGATAAGATACCCAGAGGTGGAAATTGCCATTCCTTAGCTCCTTAACAGAAATCAGTCTCCAAAACACCAAATTGCTGTTCTCTTTTCCTTAGGAAAAGCCATGATAAGTCACTCACAGCAATAACAGGACTAGGTTGTCATGTGAGAACATAAATGCCTCCCTGCTCTTTTTGATGTCTTGCATCCACGTTACACTTTCAAATTCCCCAAACAATTCATCTCTTCCTGGTAGCAGTCGTAAGAGAAAGTGAAAAGCTTTAATTTTCCCTCCACGGGTGCCTCAAAGGTTTTCGTGTTGTCTGAATGAGATAGGGCACCACTGCCACCAACAAGGTGCCATCACTTCCTCTTATGTGTTGCTGAGTCTCCACAGGTATGGCATAAAAACTTATTTCAATCACAGCTATCAGGAGGAACTTCTGCTAACACTGAACTTGATGGTTAGCCTTTGTTTAAAAGCGTAAAAAGGTCCGGAAGTATTATTATATTCTACCTACTTCAAAAAAATGGTGGGACTTTGAACTTTACTATATTTCCTGAAGTCTTCTGGGACCTCCCATAAACTGCTGCTTCAGGAAGCTGTTCCAAGAACTATGAATCAGGTTTCTACAGAATAATGCAATATAATGGCAAAGTAACTGGTGCAGGGACATAAAGTACGGGGACAGCTGAACAAAGATGGAGGGTGCTCACTGTTGTTCCTGGTACTAATGGTATAAGTTCATATCTGTAGCTAAAACCACCACAGTTCATAGGTTTTTTTTCAACACAAGTAAGTTCACTGACAGAAAGAATATACAAATATTTTCTGTCACACATGGAACTTGACACCAGAAAAGAATTACTTCCTTCCCTGAAGCCATGAGAAATTCCATGAGATTTTCCAATACCATGCCCTAGCAAGCTAAGAAACACACAGATCCGTAAAACAAATAAAACAAAGGCATCAGGTTACATAATTATTTAATAAAACTTAAATAAAAGTGGAGAGTATTAAGGACAATTTTGTAATACCTTGGTCAGTTAACTATAGCTTTTGACTCAACACTTTTTATTTCATATTTTCTCTGGTTTCCACATTATGCCAGCAAAATGATTTCTATTCAAGATCACTGAAATTGGAGATAATTTCTGATGCAGCATGTGAAAAAGAAGGAAATAAATCTTGATCTTCAGGTTCTAAATGATGGGGCAACATTTTAAACACTTTCTGTTTGGGCCCAAATTGCATGCCCAAATTGTTTCTCTGGCATTTTGACTGATACAGGTGAATGAAACAGTCTCAGGAATCCGAGCCTGAAGTTTTCTAACAACAACCAAATATTACAGCCAGTAGAAGGTCTGGATCCTGAAAACACAGCTTCACCCAAAACAAGCTGAGGATAAAAAAAAATCAATTGAATCTTTTCACAGAAAGTTTTAAAACAAAGTCCAACAAAATATTTCAAATTGGATTTTGTTTGGGTTTTTTTGCTCACTTCACCCTGTTTGGAATGCAATAAGTTTAGTCAAGTTATGGGGATGTTCCTTCCTTTACTATTTTCATGTCCATTGTTCCACTTACTCAACAAACTTCCTTCCAATTGGGAAACTTACAGAGCAACAAAGCATCATGCCTGTGGTGTCCTTACAAGTCATGAAGTTACAGAGCAGGAAATAAGCTCATTGTATGGGAAGACAGCTAAACATTATAAAATTTTGTGGTATCTTTCTTAAAAGGAAGAAAAAAATAGTAATATAAAAAACAACTATTTGCCCTTTATTTTGAAATAAAAATTAATCTTGCATCAATCTCCATGATGAGATTGCAACAACATTCTAATATTTAGTTTTAATTAGCTTTCTCTTTTTTTCACCTGCTGTATTCCCTGCTCTATCAGAGCTAGCGTGCATGGGTTTTTCCTGCACAGCACTTGCATGAATTTGGACAAGGTGACTGAAGACATTTGAGGATCGGGACAGATTTTACCTATTAGAAGTGAAGTGTTAGAAGCTAGGACAGTGTTATCTACCACAGCAGGGCCCATTTGCATGTGGAATGGAGAGATTTCCAGTATGTTGGGATAATTCCCTGATTAATTTCCTAACAATTGCTTTGTCTGCTTTCCTCCCACATTAGTGTGACTTCTTTTTTCCATATGTCCTTCCCCTTTTTGCTGACGTTTCTGTATTCCTTCACCATCCTTTCGGTGTAAGGTGGATGTTTGTCACTCTTTATCAGTGCACTTCCTTCATTCAGTACAAAGAACTTTACTGGTGCCTGCATTAGTTACCTGCGTTTAAAACACCTACAGCAAAAAAAAGTATTTAATAGAGTTTCTTCCATGATGCTGACTGCGGAATGCAAAATATTTATTAATCCCTAGCTTGTGTCTTCTTATTTCTCTCCAAAAAAGGAAACAACCTATTTCAAGAGACCGAAGGTTCCTCACTGCCCAGGAGTCATGACAAATTCAGCCCTGGGGAGGAGCAATGTCTCCACGTTAGCCAAAGTATACACTGAAATGCTGTTCTGGTGCTTATAGTTTCCAAAGAAATGTCATGTGGCAAAGATGTCACTTGGTACTTGATAGTTTAATCAAACCCTCAGGGGTAGCAGACATTAATTATCTTGTAGTCCAAAAACATTATTCCTGTCCCAAAGTGACATCACCTCAAGTATGACAAATGCATCTCCTTTCACTTTTCTGACTGGAAAGCTAACACTGAATAATTCATCAACAGTATCATTTCTTCCTTAACAGCATTGTTGCTTAGGTGGGAAACGTTGCACAAATAAAGAATATTGCCATGATCATGGAGGCAAAAGTCAGGCCTCTGAAATAAACTGAAGCCTTTCCTATCATGTCATCTTTTCCTTAGTGGTTGTTAAGCAGCAAGTTATTCCCAGTTCCTTCTTATCTGTTGGTAACTAACCTTGGCACTGGGACCCTTTTACCCATTTACAGATGTCTGCCTCTCTGTGAGGTGACTTTTCAGATGCTAAGTGCTTGATGTTCTCCTTGGGTTTCCATTTGAAAGTGCTCTGCTGAGCCGTAAACTTACTCCAGTTTGCAGGGAGACTTGAATTCAAATGGGATAAACATTTTGCTTACAGACAGAAGGCCAGGCCGGTGCTGAGTTTTTGCACTCACCTTTAATAAATGGCTTTGTTTACTGCCTGGCCAGATAATAGTTTTGTCTGGCTACACCCAGGAGACATCAGCATTACTAAGGCTTCTCTAGCCATCCAGGAAAAAAGCCAGATCCAGCAGTCACTCTCTTCTGGCAGAAGCATTAAACCCCGGTGTTTGATTAAGGCTGAGGTTTATGACTTGGAGGAGGCCCTGGGGCAGGTTTGGCGTGCAGTAGGCAGGTGTGCTCACCCTCAGCCCCACGGCCTGCACGTGCTGTGCCTGCCGGCTCCTGCGTGGGGTGACGCTGGCACCAGAAAGCCACAGCGTCCCTTGGGGCCTGCCAGCCCCCTGGGGCTCCCCACCCTGCCCAGGGCCCCACTGCTTTCTTGCCTGGAGGGGCCATCAGTCCCTTCCCCAGTGTCCCCACAGCAGGGTCGGTCACCAGTTCCTCACAGCCATGCCCTGCCCCATTTCCTGGCCCGGCCTCAGCCTGTCCATAGGAAGGTGCCTGATGACTGGAGCCAGCGCTGCCCTGACTGCCTGCTCCTGGCTGAGGCGGTGGGGCAGATCCCAGCTGCCAGGCCAGCAGTGATAAGCAGGACCACCATCAGCAGTATCCAAAAGGGGGGCTCTTGCCAGCAGCCTGTCAGGCAACAAAAGCATCCTGGCATCATTTTAGCTGAGGAAAACAGAGCTCTTGAAGCTGCTGTAAAGGGGCAACAGCTACCAGTATGGTTTTCATTTACTTCTGTGAATGTCCTTAAGTGCAGCAATTGCTATGCAAGTGGTACATTTCATTGCAGACAGCTCAGTTTTTGCTTTCAACTGGAAATCTGTGGGATGGTAAGGGTGACTGAAGAGTGGCTGCTCAACTATGGTTTGCTGGAAATGGCCATTCTAGTGGTCACGGTCCACTGCACCTGGGCCAGCATCCATACATGAGATCAGCAGGTGTTGAACCCATAAAGACCTGCAGTAAAGGGTCAGTTTGGAAAAACACTTCTTGAGATGATTGTCCCCTTAACAAATACTGACTGTGAGCAAACATCTGAGTCCCAAAAAAGCTATCACACGTGCTCCTCTGGAAAGCTGGGCCCTCAGCAAGCACACAGGCTATTAAAGCAGGTGCAGGAGTGGGCTTGGATGACATTTACAGATGGCTGTGCACAGGGCAGGCAAGAGACACTGCACATGCTCCCAAGGAGTACTGCAGCTTCTGGCAGGGATGTACAGATTCTGCACAGTGCCTCAATGGGATGCTTGGGGAAAAGAAATGAAGCATAAGACAGAGGAAGCACGAGACACAACAGAGAGAGACCCTTAGTCATAAAGCTAGCAAGAGGTGAATGAAAGCAGGGTGGAAATGATGGATTTTTGCCTTAACATGCAATCACAAGGATTTTCCCCTTTCACATGGAAGTGAGAGTTCAGCCTTGCATGGTCAAATAGTGGCACAGTTTCATATCCCCCAGATTCACCCCCTCATATGAGCATGTTTTGTACCACAGACCTGCGTTTCTGGCACACTGGCTTTTCTGCAAGTGGCTGGCAGGTAATCATGGTGCCATTTACCTTCACAATTTTAGTCCCCTGCCCCACTTTTCAGAGTGACAGTAAGGAGCCATGGAGGGAAGAAAGGGCAAATACCATGAATCAGAGGTTTCTCCAGCAATTCTGCTTTGCATGTCAGGTCAGAAGGGTCAGAAGATTTCTTGTCCTGTGTGGTGCCATTTTCTCTTCATCTGTATCTGAAGGTTTGTCTCAGATTGCAACCTTGTAGTCTCACAACCGGCAGTTTTACCTTCACTTGTGCCTTATTGTTCAATGCTGCAAATGTGATCTTGTTCACTTGACCTGCATACATGACATCATTTAGCTCTACTGGACTTCTGACTCAACCCTGTGCTACCTGTGGCAGAAACATGTTACTTCCATGTACTACTTAATTGTATACTAATACTCCTCTGTGTAGGAAGCCACTACACCTACTCGCTCAGGGCTTATTTACAAAGTACATTGAAGACAGATGTTTCGGCACCCAGGGCTGACTGGAAGTTATGTATGGATGCTGGAGACATGTTAAAACACAGCTGCAAGTTTATGAGTTGGGCTCTGCACCTTGCTAACTACAGTCAGCTCAGAGCACAAGCAGAGGGAGCTCCCATCTGCTGGTGAGTGACCACATAGCTATAGATATACGTATAAGGAAGTGAATAATAACAAGAAAAGCCACACAGAAAAATTTGCTGGAATGAAGATGCCTGATATGTGTTACTTTGTTGAAGAGTATAAAGTTAAAACCCAGCAACTTTAATGTTTTGAAATCCAGCAGTAAGTAAACATGTATCATAATATAAATAATGGTTTATCATAATATACATGATGGTTATTAATTATAGCCAAATTGAAAGTCCTGTTCAAAATTAACAGGATAAGGTAATAAAGAGTACCAGTAGAAAGTGCAACAACACAAAGAAGCAATCAAAGAGGTTATCAAAAGAAGTGACTTTTGGATGACAGTTTGATCTGCATGAGTGGGGGATAAAAGTGTTTTTTGATAGTAGCACCTGTAGGTCCAAACAGTCTGAAGTTTCTCCTCTGTTTTACTTAGTCAAATTACGTGCAACAAGCCTCAGATATGGAGAAAAACCCAGCGTCAGAGGATACCAGGGCAGAGTATGCTTTGAGCCCCCAGAGTCTTCCTGGCTACTGCCAACACTCAGTCCTCAGAGCACCACTTGTGGTTCATCTTCCCCCATTATTCTTCCCCCTCATGCTTCCCAGCATTTGGTGCTGTCGTTACTGATTAAGGTATGTTTAATATTCAAGTGGCCTAAGTTACTCCTTCATGGCTGGTAGCCACATCAGCTAAAAGGTAATACTTCATAACAGATGAAAAGCATTTATGTATCATCCAGATTATGAGATTTACTTATACCTCACCAGAAATGTTTCAAGGTGAGTTATTGTACTCTGAAATCGAACAGGAGCAGGCATTTAGATACAGACTTGTCTCAGTCTTCGTGAAAACAACAGAGGGCTAGGATAACAGAAACCTAATGTGTGCACTATCTCACCTGTGCTAGTCACTGCCATAAGACTTAATTAGCCCTAAATTTTTCAGATCCCTTACCACCTGGAAGAGAAAGTTCAGTCTGCCTTCCTTCCATGTCCTGACTGCCTTGTAGCTTCAAGGCTGATGCTTTTAGATCTTAAAGTCCTTTTCTCTTAATTTTCTTCCCCAGGGTCTCCTTCCCCTTGCAGGCTTACCTGTAGTGCACATCAGGAAATGGTGGTAAGCCCACAAGTCTCAATATTTGAATTATGAGCCAGACATCAGCAAGTATCTGTCTACACAGAACTACACATCTGCAGGAAGGAAGGGGTAAAAACATCTTAAGCTGAAATCACAACCTGCTCAGCTGTAACTTGCAGTGTGGTGTAAGTAAAAAAGCGACAGGTACATATAACATGCCAAAAAAGTCTCTGTCTTACCAGTTAATTGTACATGGCAACTAAAGGAGCCATTGTAAAAATCAGTTTAATGTAGGAAGTATCTTATGTGATGAGGGAGCTATAATACAGTGTACTGGTTTTATGTTTTCATGTGTACTTGAAGCATATGCATCTGGAATGGCTCCACATTTGCAGTGTAAAAAATCTAATTTTATGTTTACAAGTCAACAAAAGTCAAATTAAATGTCCTGCATCAACAGCATACTTTGATAATGAAACTAAGTATTTATCACTAGCCCACAGAATATGAGCTCTGACAGGTCCTGATGCAGGCCCCTCTCCCAGCTCTCACTGAAATCCACAGTTCCATTCAGTCTTGGATTAAACCTGAAGAATTGCACGTAGCAAAATGGTGCATGCAGAGAGAGGGCAGGAGATTTGCAGCCTGCTCACTGGACTGCATTGTGAGAGTAGCTGAAGACTTTCCAGGCACAATGTTGACATGCCCTGAAGGTGTTATAAAGTGATACCATGTTTAAGTAAGGCCACTAAATGGGTTTTATCTATTTTGACAGTCTCCACAGCTAAAGGGAGAGAAACAAAACATCATAGGCATGGAGCAGGTCTCTAGACACCATCCAATCTATTTTACAACCTTATTACTTCTAGTTTTTAGCACAGGCTTGGAAATCTATTGCTTTTTTTTTTTTTTCTTTACTGTATTTGAAGATCTACATCCCATCTCAATTTGGTCAATTTTCATACGTATATTTTGGGTTCCTATCCATTTAAAAGCAAAATAAAACAGCAAATCACATATCCTAAGCATTGTTCAGTCCCTCCTGGGGCCAAGCAGTCTCACAGAGCAAGCTATTGCACAGGGAAGAGGACTATGTGATGTGCAGACTCCATCTGCCCCTGAAGTGTGCGTGAAGCACCAGGCCAGCAGTGTGCTGAGCCGCAGCTCCATTCCAGGAAGACACTATCCACGTTTATTGTTCTTGATTAGAAAAACATTCCAAATTTTAGAATTGACATTTAAGACTGAATAAAGTTCCAGTTTGGTTTTATCAGGACAAACTTTAAAATAGATTGTCTATTAGCCTTTGTTACTATATTTCTTTTATGAGTGTGAGTGGGAAGAGCAATAAGGAAGGCCATAAATCAGATGCATACTTCTGGAGAGTGCAGAAAATCCTTTAACCTTTTTATTTCATGGAAATAGGAGTAAATGTGGATTTATTCTTATTGTCTACATTTTCTGAAACATCGCCCAAGTAGGCATTTCTAGAAGCAAAATGATCTGAAGAAGAAAACAAAGACAACAAAAAAAGTGCCCCCAAAAACACAGTGGTGCCTAAAGCACCAATTAAAAGCCACTGCCTCCTACTCATATAAGACAGAAGAAGAGACAAGGAAAAAACCTATTTTGTTTTGTTTTTTGCAGGTTGAAGTGGAGGATAAAGGATCACCATGGCACTGAGACTTGAGACAATTCTCTTAACACCGATAGCGTGCAAACACGTCTATTGGAAAATAATCTGCCGCTAGTGACTAACTCCCAACAGAAAACGTGGCTACTTGCCAAAACGTAAATATCCTTCATGTATGCAGGAAATCATTTTCAGCAACCCCAGAGCTGGTCTAGCAGGATGGGAGATTCTGAGCAGTGCACCATCCATATATTCCTATTGGAATGGGTTAAAAGGCACTCTCAGCAGCACGCTATGGATGACACCAGTGAGAATTTAAGCATGCGGCATAATAGTAAGGTAATTAAAAAGAGCAGTTGCTAACAGTTGCACAACAGAGGAGTGTTTTAAAATTCCTGTGCTCTTTTACAATAATGTGGAGAGACACTGTGAAGGGGGTGGGGGACAGGGGGGAGGCCTGGCATGGAAGGGACATTCCTTCAGTTCCTCTCAAAAGTTTGAAAAACCTCTGGATAGGAAAATACTATTGAGCAGCCAATTTTTTCCACATTTGGCTTAGCCCAATGCCCAAAATACACAGAACACTACTTCACTTTGAAAGGATTGCAATACTCCTATCTGACTCATCTGAAAGCAAATAAAATGAGACCTAAACAAATAAACCTAATTGCGCATGGAAACAAATCCAGCTCTCCAGCTTGGCCATGGCTTTGTTTTTGTTAGTTTAAAGCCTGCATATGCAGTTTTAGTGGCATCAGGAGTTACACAAATATTGACAACAAATTGCCAAATGTTGTTTTTTTCCCCTCAGAGCACAGTGTGAAGAAGCTGGGGGAATGCTTCTAGGAACCTTCCCTAGTTCACTGAACCAAATCACAGCTTGATGGGATCCGCTCCAGCCTCTTCTCTGAAGGGTAGATGCTAATGAGATTGAGCTGGTTGATTGTTATCGTCAAAGACTCTTATTTTTCACTTGTGAACTCTACTGAACAAAAATCCAGGCTTTCGAAACGTAGCTCAAATGTTTGCACCACAGCCAGGGCATTGTCACATTCACTGTCCTCCACCCCGTGATTTGTTGCTTGTTTGTGTCATCCTTAACCTGTTTCTGGTGGTTTGGCCAGGAGAGAAACAAATAACGATGACAAGTGAAAAAAGCAAGCTGTGACATCCTTCCTTTAAAATGCTATTGCCACTTGCTGGTTCTGGAGAAGGGGCAGTCGCCTTGAGACAGAAATCGTTCATGAAATCCTGCTGTCATCTGTCAAAGGTAGATTGCGTTCAAGTTGGTCTGGATCCTTTAACAGCTCACAAGGAAAAATAAGAATATGTCAAATCTTGATCTGTCACAAGCCAAAGTTAGCAAAAATGTATTTACATTTTACTTTTAAATGAAACCCAGACCTTGCTCTCACACAGAGCCAATGAAATAACACATTTTCTTCTTCGCCTCATGTTCACAAGACACCTACAACTTTTATTACTCTAGCTGGGTGAATAACAAAGTTTCTAATTTGCAAAAACTTAAACCTTTAATATCAAAGTTTGTTTAGTTTTGTTTGGGTTTTTTTAACAAAAAAATGAAGAATTTTAGAATTGAACAAAGACCCAGAGAATATTCATGCAAAGAAACCACAGAAATCAGACTCTTGCACCCTCCTTGAAAGCTAAGACACTCAAAAGTTAGGACAGTTATCTACAGTACTGGAGAGATTAATTCATACCCCTATTTTTTTTCTAATTCATTCTGAGAACTTAGAACTTGGTCTTGTACATCTCAGAGATTGCTGAACAACCAGGTTATTGGACACTCTGCAATGAATTTCTCTCCCCTTTAATCAGAAATTGCATGCTACACATAAGGAACTCCTCAGAGTTTCATCACAAGTACTGAATTTGCGTTAAAAGTTTTAGGTTTTACTTTTAACATCTCCATAAAAAAGTTCTTGACCAATTGTATATCTCTAGGCTTTCACCATTGGAACATCCACTCTTCAGTTACTATAGCATTATATGCTCACTATATTAAGGAAGACCTCAGTATATTCAGTAAGACATACGCAGAAGCACCTACTTAGGCTTTCTATGTTGCATTTCTTATCAGAAATCTCGTCAAAAATGGTGATCACTAAATTGGTGGGAGGAAGGCGTACTGGAAAAGCATGAGAATTGAGGGTTTGTGGGAAAGGGCAGGAAAAAAGATCCCCTCTATTTCACTAACTCTGGTCCTTCATAAAAAACCCAACACAATGCTTGGGACTGTTCGTGCTCTGAGCAAACACTGAAATATGACAAGGCATCAAGGCGTGTTGCGTTACATGATATTCAGGCAGCTGCTGTGATGGCAGTTTCAATCCACCAACTGGTGCAACGAAACAAATCTGAAATGTAAAAGCTAGATTTCCACCAAAATATTTCATTAATATTACATGCATGTAAATCAGGGAACTCAGACTACTAATCCCCACAGCTACCCCAAGTCAGCCCTGCAGGACAAAACGACAACGCAGCTGCACATACAGGGTCTCAGAAGGTATTCCAGGTTTCAGTTTACTGACTGGAGCATGCAAAGTTTCTCTAACAATGTTTTGTTAGTGCATTTTCTTTGAAATTTGTTGAAGGGGGAAAATACCCGTTGCTGTTCTGTAAAATGCAAGTATGAAATGACTGCACACCAATATATGAAGGTAGCCAGATATAGCTGAGTTTGTACGAAGACCTACTAGTGGAAAGTTCCACCCTGTGCAACAGACCTCAGCAACATGCTTTAGGTCAGAGGGGGAGAAGAGATGATCTTCTTCCATCCTTGACTGGAGATCAGGCACCAATGAGCATATGCCATAGCATATGCTGCTCTTGAAACCTGTCCTGAACTAAACACAGTCCTGTCCCCCTCTGAAGCCTCACCAGCCAGTCTGTTAGTAGAGGGGGTGAGTTGCTATTAAGTCCTTGCAAGAGGTACAGACCTCTGGTGCACAGCACCAGAGCTTTGCTCACCCCACCTCAGCTGACGTACCCTGCAGGTCCCACACCATGGGATATGGAGAATAAGCGATCACCAAAAGTGTCCACCAAGGCAGGAGAATGGCACACTTCCTAGTGAAATAAGAGAGGAAGCAGGTGGGCAAGTTTTGTCTGACTGAGCAAAGCTCTCCATGGATATATCCATCCAAGCCACTTTCAAATGTCAAGAGATTAAAGCAACAGGGGAATGAGAAGTGGGAAGGAAAGTGGCTTCTGAAGCTGTCTGTCTAACAGGGTGATACATGTCTGGATAACAGATTACTGGATGTAAAGGGCACCTCACCAGCCTACTCTCTCCCCACCTCTTCTCTCTCTGTCACACACACTCGCTCTTCCTTGCACTAGGTGCTTTCTTGAGCACTGCGGAAGTCAATTAAAGCCAAATAAAAACTATAAATATCACACATAGGAAGGAGACTTCCCTCCCCCTGCCAACAGCTGCTACCACCAACATGAACTGCACAGTCCTGCCTCCTGACCCTCCTTCCCGCCAGCTCCTGCACCCGACAGCTCCCAAAACGTGGAGATGTCAGTCTCACACCACAGCATACAAACTGCTCCTGAGCATGACAAGGCAAACTGTCATTTTCCATCCTCACTGCCATTGTGGGTGTTCATGTTGATGTCTGCTCACATTTGCATGGTACGGGACCCTGTGGAGTGTACAAACTGTTCCATATGGCACATGGAAAGAAACATCCCGGGCACAGAGAGCTATGCTAGCAGTATGTTACTGCATTTAACGGTCATGTTACCATATAGAGCCCCTGGTCTGTATTCAACGTGGCAGTTCTGAAACATTATCAGGATAAATGAGAATAATCACACTTCTCAGTTCATGAAAGCACAGGAAGAGTGCTTACTAGCAAGTCTGTGTGCTGTATCTCAGGGTTTTCACCCTTCTGCTCGGTATCTGCCACATGTTTAACTGTTTCTTATGATCTTCATAGCTTTTACTCCTTCCTCTTAACTTTCTAGGCCACCTACTTGTTCAATATCTGATCTTCTGCTCATTATTTGACTGCTATTTCTGCAACACTGTCTAGTTATTTACCTTGCAGAAGTGAGATAAGCTCTTCCCCCCAGCCACCCCCGGTCTGTCTGGTTTCCCTCCTCTAGTCTGACTGAAGTGACAAACTCTCTCACCTAGCCAAACATTTGTTTTTACAAGGTATTTTTATACCATCAACTCTTCCCTGCATCTCCCCCACCTACCCACCACAAACACATGCTGTGGTGGGAGGACATTCTGGTTTCACATCATTTGCAATGTTAAGGTGACAAATTTCCCCTCATTCAAGTCTGTCGTTTCCATTCCCTCTACCCCCCCACCTCAAGATATGATTTGTAAAATGAAAATGGCAAAGGATTAGTTTCTCTTACCCTTTTTTACCCTGTGCATGGAGATATCCTCCTTTGCTTAGAAGAAATCAGTAAAAAAGGAAGCAAAAAAACCCTTGATTTAAGTTATGTAAAATTTATTTATGCCATAAAAAGATTCAAATGTACACAGTAAGAATACTGTCTAGGTTGATAGATTCCTTTTATTCATCCTAAGGATGAGAAGAATTATGAAGATTTCCGAGAAAGTAGCCATATTTAACCACCCCATGGACTTCATTAGACTATTACAGTCTGGTTTTCCCTGTATTGAAATGCACATGCAATCACATTCACACGGTAAAAACAACCTCAAGTGCTCTGAGCATCAGACTTGGAAACATGAAAAACATGACTGTGGCCTTCATCATACCCAATTAGGGGTACATGTACTCAGCATTGATTCTTGTGTGGTTCAGAAATGCCTAAGCCAGCTTTAAATTAGGCAGAAACAATCTAGTTAAAACAGCACAGAGCCCAAACTGGGCTCAGCCACTCTAAATATTTACCCTACTCTTGAGCTAGAAGTTGCAGGGCATGCATACTACCATGCCTGGAGAACTTCCAGTACCTACATTCACCACTGCAAAGCTAGGTCTGATGTGCTAAACATCCTGGTCATTCTAGCAGCATACACATGCGGAGTGGCCCAAATTAAGACAGTTTATAAAAAGACTGAGTTTACATGGCAGGATGGAGGACTGCTTTTTATACAGAGACTGCATCTTTTCAGCACACACCATTAGACTTCTTTAAGTGGGATAAAGTCTTACTCTCTGACCAAACTGAATATTGTTCCAGTATGTCAGCTGCATTAATTCCTGTTTCATGTAGAACTTTCAGTACAACACAAGGCAACAAAAAAAAGCATGCACCAATAATACAGCTTTGTTAATTTTAACTTTGATTTTTGTCTCATATAGGAAGGGCAAAGGCAGATAAATCTGAAAACAAACCAGGCTGGGTCAATGCACTGCCAGCAGCAGGGGAACAAAAAGGGAAAGTGTAAACAGTGAAACTTATTTGTACTGTGCAGCAACAGGCTCAGAGAACAGATTATTAGCAGAAGGAGCCACTTGCAGCACATGGAAGGCTTTCCTCAAATCAGACAGATACGGCTGTCACTGGGCAGCCAAGGAGCAGAGAGAACAAAAGAGAGAGGAAAAAACCCTCTCCACAGACTGAAAACATTTTGTAGTTAAGCAGAACGTGGGTAGTGCCTTTTGTTGCACTTTGGTTCGAGCAAGATCATTTGGGGGAAATGGCTGCAGAAAACCACCAGGAGTAAGCTGAGCAAAGGGAATAATGTGAGTTTCTCAGTAAAAAAAGTACACCAGTTGGAAGGGCATGGGCTGTGTGTCCATTCCAAGACTTTTTGGAGATAGCTCCCTTTTGCATGTTGTGGAAAACTGAGTAGAGGACCACCACCAGACCTTTGCAGAGCAGCCATCAACCACAACTACCTGGGGATACATTTGGGAGGAAGAGCCACCCCCAGTCATCCTGGAGCTATTGATCTCCAGGGCTTTGCTGGAATTGTTTGGGGCAGTTCTGCTGGCTCCTCACCTATCGCCTAACCCCTGGCACATACCCAGAACCAGGTAATATTTATTTGGGATGATATTCTTTACTAGAAAAACAATATGAAATCCCCACATTAACACCCTTCTGTTGGCTAAAGATACATCTGTTTGCCACTGAAGACTAACAAGTGACCTCTGGATCTCAAAATCAGCATCCAAACAGAAATCTGTTGGTCAATGAGAGAAATACGCATGCACATGAAGAGACCCTTCTGGGTCACTTGACATTCCCCTGTACTATTACATGAGCTGAACATTCACTCAGTAGGTAGACATGACACAGCCTAGCCTGAACCTATTTTCACCAGTGATAATCTAGCCAGTATTTGACTTCTTCCATTTCCTTCCCCTCAGGAGAAGCTGCTGAAAGGAGAGATGCATCTTTGTGACTTTTCTTTTGTCTTCATTTCAGGTCTTATACTTTTTTTTCCTCCTAAAAATAGGGCAAACATATCTTTATGCGAAAGTGACCGCAGCTCACAGGTGCCCACCTGAGCTAGCCATGCAGTGGCCTGCTCAGGTCCTGTTATCAATGTAGCTGCATCAACATGAGCTCAGCACCGGCTGCAGAAACCATCTATGCAGCTAAGGAAATACTTGGCCAAGTAGCCATAGGAGTACCAAAGTCAGCGCAGGCTATATCAATGGCAGTATCCGAAACAGGCAGTAAAACCCTGGCTCAAATATGTCTGCAAACACTGGCATTAGCCCACCTTTGTTAATGCTTTCAAAATGTTCAGATGCTGCATCAGCACAAAAGCATTCCCACAGCAGTAAACACACTTGGCTGGACCACTGCCTTTTCTTGAGTTCTGATTTGCTTCAAGTAAATATAGTCATTTATTGCATGTTTCACCTTCTTGTGGAACATCTGCTGTCTGTGGTGAGCCAAACAGCAGACAGACCCAATCCTCCTGAGATACCTCTGGCTAACAACATGCACAGCTTTTCTCAGAGGCCTGCATGTCACTGACAGCGGCTTAGTATAAACCACCGCATGCTGTACGTGTTTCCAGCTGCCTCACACTGCATTTGTGTCACAACCCATGTTCCTGAGGAGCCTGGGCAGTCTAAGCCATGCTTTATACCTACTCCAGGAGCAGCACATGTCTTATAAAGAAGTTCTTTCTGTCCACAGAGCAGAAAACTAGGAGAAAAATCACTGGCTCTTGATGGAAGGTTGAGTATGAAAGTAGAGGGGTTGAGAGCTAGTAACACTGCTCAGCTTATTGGGATAACATCTTTTCAGGAACAGGGAAGGATATGAAGAAAACCAATAGGAAGACCAGGAGGACAACAGTGAATTTGGAGGATGCTGGATGGTTGACACTCAGAGTGAACAAAATGCAAATGCTGACTGAAAATGCACTGAGAAATTTAAATTTCATTCAAAACACAGTAAGCCAATGAAACCATTCAAAGGCAAAGGTAGATGTGGCAGGAGCCAAAGGAATTTTTGCTGAAGGACTGTCAGTAGACTGAATGGAAAGTCATGAGAGCAGGGTTGCAGCAGGCTGTAGGAATCTGGCTGTGAGAAGCCCAGTCTGAGTCAGACTGCTCACCTTGAAGGAGGTGGTGTTACAGATGAGGTCCAAGGGCATTAACAAGGCTGTGAAAGAGAGAGAAACTGGGGCACTCTTTAAATGACATGAGGAAAAGGTAACACAAACTGCTCCTCCAAAGTATGGAATAGGTTAAGGTAGTGCCTATATTCTGTATGCTGCACTTTAGGAGAAGGTGAGCCAGAATCTAACCAGTATAGACATCTGTGGAGTCTGGTTACTTTTGCTGTCTGCAAAGGACTTGCTCTCAGTTTACACCAGCTTAAACCTTGTCCCCGTCTGTATTCAGTATTACCCATCTTGGGTTTAACCACATAATGGCTTCATGCAAAAGCAAAGTCATGCTAATCCAAGCAGGAATTCTTCCATGCTTCCTCCCACCCAGTGAAGTTTTGGGTATCACAGATATTGACATTATCACAGATAATGACAGATGGTGGTACATAAACCCCCGTGCTAAACTAGTTAAAGCCCAGAAGCTGAGGCTCTCCCTATATATCTCAGAAGGTAGGATCACATTTCTGCCTTTTGAAAGTTTGAGGAGGAAGAGTGGGGTTTGTTGGGTTGTTCTGTTGTTTTGTTTTAATAATCTTTAGCCAAGCTGGGTTATTTTTATATTAACAAGTATTTGCCTCACCTATCCAACTTAATATAGATACAGTTTTCTTCACCCTTATACCCAGCTATCTCAGGATGCTTGCCCGACACTAATATAATCAGGATAGATACATCATTACCTTTTCTTCAAGGCTGAACAGTGGGAGCTGCTTCCACAAGGGCAAGATAGACCCAACTAGCCAAACAATGATATTTCATCTACAGGACAAGCAGAAGGTCTCTGCTGTCACCGGGTTCTGAAGCTGCAGAGGCTCCTACCTTACATAAAGCCATCTTCACTGGTGTTGTTTTCCCCAGTGTAAGGCAGCAAATGATTCTTGTACCTGCACCATACTGCCTGCAAGAACACAACCAGCTCCAGGGCTCACACTACCAAGCTAAGTTCCAAGGAATGAGGACAGAGCAGAGCACAGTCAGGGAATATGTAGAAGAACATGCAGAGGTGTGATTGTGTCTAAAGGGAGACTATGTTCCTCTGTGTTCAAGAAAAAGCTTTTACTCTTTATAACAGGCAGTATGCAGGGACTGACTTACTTTTTAGAATCAGCTTCTCTTTGAATAAGTATGTCACATGAATTGTGAACAGGAAGCCAGAAACGTGGGCAGAAAGCAACTGTGGCCAGCAACTATGGTCACTCATGTGGTCTGTACATGTCTGGTGCATTGGTAAATACATAAAAGTGACAACAGCTTTTGGAGGAGAGAACTGGAGATGATGACCCAAAGGCAGGTAAGATGATCTTGTTATTGGTACCCTCTACAGGCACGTGGAAGACTACCAGACACTAAAACTTGGATCATTTGCATCCCTGTGAGTGTTGTAAACAGCTAACTATTGGCTAGTTTTGGGGAGGGAACACTCATTCCCACATCTTCGCACAGCAAAACCTTCAACAGATTTGTTTCCATTCCTATGTAAAGAAAGGAACATAATTTTAAATCTCAGAATTTCAAGGAATAGAACAATTGTTTACGACACATGTTTGTAAAGAAAATAGTCCAATTGCGTCAAAGTACGTGATTTACCCTTACAGTACAAAGGTAAAGAGCCTTCAAACCAGACTGTTGAGCTAAGAGCCAACCAGGGCTACAGTTTAACCTTGCATTCAGAAAAATCTTGACTGTTAACTATAAGGAGGCTCACTTTCCCCATCTACTGGTCAATGGGAAGATTGGACTACATTACAATTAAAAGCATTACCACCGAAGCCCTGATTCAGTCGAATTCTCGAGTTTTCATTTCTAACTTTAAACAGATGTGTAAGTGCCCTTGACAGTAGCATTTCAGTAAGCACATAAGTGCTTTGCCGAAGTGGGGCCTGAGGCTGACTGTTTAGCATGGCAGGAACAGGGTTATGAGTTCTTTGCGACCAAAGAGAAAAACATTATTTTCAAAGACAATACTAGGACAGCCTGTTCAGCAACACTGTCTTGTTAACCATGAAAAATTAAATAAATATGCCTTGTTTTGTTCTGAAGTGGGCTAAGATCATTAATACTATAAAATAGCAGCCCGCAGAACCCTTGCCACAAAGCAGCCATGTGTACTGCAGGTCAGTAAGGTCATCATAAGGTTACCATGGCTTTTAGGGATTTTTTTTAAATAAGTATTTGTTTACTAAAGAGAAAGTCAGATTCCCTATAGGCCCATTGACCTTATATTTTCCATCACTGCATGCAGTGCATCCATCCTTTCAAAGTGGGTCTGCTCCTTAAGGGAGCAGGCTGAGTCAAGAGTGAAGATGTGAAATTTGGGTTGACTTGAAGAGACATTTTACCCTACCCCAGGTGGGATGACTTGTTGCATTTCTCACTTTGAGCACATGCCTCACTGTCATCCATGTTCTTTGAGGGCAGCACCTGCACTCATACTGTAACATCCATCTGCTCCACAACCACCCATGCTGGGTGCAGGTCTGATCAGATATGCCTAGAGACAAACTGCAGCCAACAGAAAGGCCATAAAAAGCCTGGCAGCAAGCTGCCCACCACGTAATCCAATATATCTGCAAGCTGATTCACCATGTGATCTGACACCCAACCATGGTCTCTCCATGTGACCCCCAACAAGCCTATGATAGTTTGTGTAGGCACATACTCAGTATGCAAGTAGCTGCATTTCCCACAGGACACACAAGTTGCCTGCTCAAAGGACTGCTGGGTCTTGAAAAGTCTAAGCAGCGACTGGACAGGTCTACCAAGGCCCATGTATGAAAGTTCAGAGAGGAGATGCTGTCACACCACAACAGAGATTGGTGAATCATCACTCTCAACAAGGAGAGCCCAACATTGTCTTCAGGAAGCACAGGTGGCAAAGCACAGGTGTGACCATCTATCTTAAGGAGCTGCGACTAGTTACCCAGCAAACTCTGTGAGAATAATCCAGCCACTGCAGGAAAAAGACTGCAGAGGAGAAACAAGACCACCGAGGTTATTTCATCTCAGGTGATAAATCTGAGAAGCAACTGTAATTACATTTAAATAGCAAGCAAGGAAAGAAGTCATTGTCAATAGGTCTAGACCTCCTGGTATACCAAGTGATGTGTACAAAGCATATAAAACACAACACTACTCTGAAGATCATCACAGAAGGTTTGCTTAGCCTCCTCCCAGAAGTGTATTTTGGACCAAGTTATTTGTCTTAAGAGTATATTTAAATGTTCATGAAATCACTAGAGTCAAAGACTCTATAATGGACAGTCTTGGAGCAGATGCTTGTACAGCCTCATAACTGCAGGGTAAACTGGGATCCAGCATTTCTATCTGACATCCCTAGAGAGGTCACAAAACCAGCCAAGAGATTTCTCAGATGAAGCATGTGATAGCTAGTACCTCAGATACTCAGTAAATGGGATAGAAGAAACACTGTCAGTGTCCTGAAGTGTCTGCAAGGAAAGATCCCAAGGGCCACCTCCCCAGGTCCTCCCAGCATCACAAGACTGCTGGGAGATTCCCTGCTGGCACACCAGCACCTGCCGTACTCCACTAGGCAGCAAGGAAGCAAACAGCTGACAGCTAAGGTGTCACCCAGGACAGCGCAGAGATGTCAAAGCCAGGCTGTGCTCAGAACAGCTTGCAGTGTAAACTGGATTCTTCAAGGGCAGGTGCGTTGGGAATCCTGTAGCTAAGCACAGGCTTCCTTAGTAATTCATCAGCTGCATAGAACCAGTAGCACAACTTAGGAGTATTTCAGTTCTCCAGCCTATAAAACAGGGGAACAGCATTTACACTGAGAATACAGGTGCCAAATGTGCTGGGCTTGTGAATTCGTGCACAACAGCCCACACGTGAAGAGACACCTGGAGAAACACCCCTCACAACAGCTCAGAGTTCCTCCTTCCCATGGGGGTGCATGGTGCTTAGCCACCCAAGCAGCCACCCGCAGAGCAAATGCTTCTAACCCATTGTGCTGGGGGGACCCACTGAGACCAGCTGGTTGGGTGGAAGCTGCTGGAAACGAAGCCATAACAGGTAGCTGTGAAAGAGGCGATCCTGCTGAAGACAGATGCTGAAAGGATGCCAGCCCTGTTTTACTAACCACTGAGTAGGATTGCTCTCAAAAGCAGCTTCCACAGACAGGAGTCAGACTTCATTAATCCTTTAGTCCCTCATGGCAGACACCTTTGACAGGCCAAGTTCTGGCTTGTTAGGCTGGGAAAATTCACTCTTTCCTATACAAGGCCAAATTTAGGCATCTGACTTACATCACAGGCCCAAAACTTATTATGTCAATCAGAGCTGATAAATAATCCAGAAACTGGTAAAAGCAAATGTTTGGCGAGAGCTCTGAATATAAACCAGACTTGAAATAAAAGCTATGACCATGACTGCAGATAAACCATTAATCTTTGTTTTACTGTTGCCATCAACGAACATAAGACAATCCATAAGACAATCAGTCTCTGCTCCATTAGCAATGTTCAAAAACAATCTCCCTTTGTTGGCATGTGACAGATTGAGGACCATTTTTCTTTCTTTGTAAAACAAGGTGAATCAAACATCCCTGTTCCCAGATGTGAATAATTCTATAATTAACTACATTAGTTATTTACAATACCTTTGAGGAGGAATATCTAGCACTATTCCTCTCCAAAAGAATTTATTTTCTTGGTTACATAACAGAACTGAATGCAATTTTTCCTCCCCTTAACCTTTTTCCTGGGAACAGTCTGCATTCTTCAGCTGCGATCACTCAGGCTACTGGTGGAGCTCTTCAGTTTTAAGTAATAACGCATAAGAAGAATACAAAGGCAGGGCTCCCCAGAGACCAAACCATGTATTCTATATCAAATGGCAATTTGCTTTCACTGGAAAATTAGCAGCACACAAAATACTAAACCAGAAGTTTCATTCTACATTCAGACACTTAGGAGTGGGCAATTATCCAGTTATTGGTCTCTTTTTTGGGGAGTCTTCTGGGATACAGGAGTAACTACATCTTTAGTCGCAGATACTCTAAAATTCAAAACAACAGAAATAGGCAAAGCAACTAGTATATCACTTCTTGATACCACCACATGCAGTAAGAATATTGTTAAACATGCCACTCACCAGGAAACAAACATCAGAAGGAGCTGGAAACCCCTGCTTTGCCACCACTCAGTTTTGACGCTGTCACTTTCTACCTCCTTGCAGAGTCCGGCAGTGCCTTTTCAAGCACCACCTGCGTCAGGGCACACAGTAATGTCCCACAGGATCAGCCAGCTCACTCTGACAAAAGAACTAGGGCCAGGTGCTGGAATCCGCCCAAGGGCCAAGTCCCAGCTGGCAAATCTAAAATGACTTCCAGCCTGAGGGAAATGGGAGAGGAGTGTTTGGAAAGAGCTTGCATAGAGCACTTCCAAACAGTAGTAGCCCTCCTTTAGAGGAACAGGAATACTGCCCAGGCTGAAGATCAGTAGATGGTTTGGACTGTTTGAGGTGTTTTGGGGGGATGGTTCTCTTCTTATCCTGGACTGGGGTAAAGAGCCCCCATTTTTTTGCTGGTGAGTAAAAGGAGTTTGCACAAACATGACTGTGGCTCTTGCTTTGCTGGGTGAAGAGAGGTGTGATTATCACTCATGCCCCACTGTGTACCTACCTTCCAGCTGCCGAAAACCTCTTGCCAGTGAGGCTTCAAAAGGGAGCATGACTGGCCAGTTTGCCCAGAAATAGCTCCGCACCTCTCCTGGCATCTTTTCAAAAGCCTGTTCTATCTATACTCTCACCAGGCAGTAACTGCTGGTTACCACTCCCTCATCTATGGTGGGAAAAGCAAATATAACTCTTTAGCTTTTCTTTGCACTATAGACACATAATGAGAGTGTTCCTTGGACAGGTTCCTACTCAGGTAAAGACTGAGACTTCACCATGACCCTCTACTTCCCTAAAACTACTGTAGGCTGAATGGAGCCTCCTGGCCAGATATATAGATCCAGTCAGTGGCATGTAGATCTCTGCATTTGTCCCCTCAAGATGGCACAGAAGCTTATCTGGCATTCATTGATTATGCCATCTTATACACAGCAAAGGGACAAATGTGAACTCTTTAATCACTGCAAGGATGCTTTTTCTCCAGGGCAGAGCTGTTAAGTCTGGAGACAATCAACACCATAGTCCCTGGTACAGTCTGACAAGTTTGCACCAAAATGGACAATCATTTTGCAGTGCTCTCAGAGGTGATGATGCCCTGTGCTGACTTATCCTAGCTTGAGGGACTAGCTACAAGACAGCACATAATCCTAAACAAAAAATCTTTAGGAACTTGATCAGATTCTGGAATTAGCCCTACTTTCAGAAGTGAAATGGATCACATGACCTACAACAGTAACTTCCAGTCTAGAGTCTGTGATTTTGTGACACCACTGCTTTTGAGATAGCACATTTGTGAAGGAACAATGGAAAGACTGCTTCTGCCTCACATCTAGGTTTGGGGATTCAAATAGAGTTAACATTTTCCTGGCAAAGATTCTTTGTGACCCTTGTGATCAACGAAATACAAACACAGTGGAAACACACTGATGAGATCTCTTAACATTCAGAGCAGACTTGAGGCATTAAGCTTTCACTTTCTTTAGGGCAAGGGTATTCCTGCCCAAGGAATGTCTTGGGTCCTCTCCTACATGTAATTCCTCTTCAAAAACTCCCTGTCACTTCCTACAATAGCAAATATATGGAGCAACATTGTACTAAATATAGTAATTCCCCAGATGCCCAGCCTCTGCAAATTTAAGTTGATGTGGCCCTTCCTTCATTACTTTAAGAGTATCACTGTGATGTATTCCAAGTTGATACAAGAAAGTAAATCCATGGGAATTATAAGGAAGACTTGTAATATAACAGCTGGCATTCAACTCAGAAATACTCATATGAAGCTGACTATAAAGAATAAACACTTAGAATATGCAGATAGTTTTAAGGACTCTCCCCTGCCATGTTTCTGAGAGAGAAGTTTAACAGTAACAGGAGTCAACAAATTAACTAACACAACAGAACAGAGGGTACAATTTCTATTCCCATCCAGGTAACATCAGTAAAGCAGACATAAATACCACCATACCGCTTGTATGCAGGAGAGGTAATGTTTCATAAGCTCTTGCATACACAAAGAAGGCTCTTCACCCACAACACAGTCTTGAAAATGTCAGAAGAGATTTTCAGATAGTTTGGATGTGAAAATCCCACTCAGGATCTGTTTCAGGACAGACAGACCATGAGTGACGCAGGTCCCTATATCTAAAGGAGGAGCTCAGTATTTCCCTTGATTTAGCTCAAAACCTGCAGAGAAGACAAAATTGCTGAATCCTGAGGGAATTAAGTGGTAAGAAGCACCATACCTGTAGTAAATACTTGCTCCAAGAGCCAAGTTCCTAAGCAAAGTAATCCTAAATGCTTCTTCAGAATCAAAACTGTATTTGTGACTGTTTCTGTACTACCAGCACAACACTTCTAGTGTTGAAGCTGTCTGCCTGCAAATTTAGATAGGAAAAATAATCTAGAAGATAAGAAATCTTTCATAGATTTATGGCTAGAGCTAGAACCTTGTCTTGAAGATTCATGATAGTCTCAACAGAAAGGAGCATGCAAACTTATTTTATCTTGGAAGACAGAAAATACCAAAACCAAATTATGGTCTTCTCTTAAGAGACTTAGAGATGTTCCAAACTTTAGCCATCATGGGAAGACTTCTAGAAAAGCATAGAACAAAGTGACTGGCTGTACATAGGGCATGAAATTGAATAAAGTGAGAGATCTTTACAATTTCTAGGATCCAACACAGCATACAGATCCTATTCCAGGTAGCTCCCAAAGGATGTAAGTTCTCAGCTGAATCAAAGGGCCATCAGTACATTTCCACTAAAATCACTGGCACAATTTAAACATTATATATTTACCTTTATCTGTATGTCTTCTATGATTCCAAAGGGAAAATTATCTCCTTCACAGCAGTCATTATCTGGAAATCATGCTGGCTTTGTCAGCATCCCCCAGCGACCTATGGAAACCAGAACCAGGCGTAAATTCCTTCACACCCTCCTGAATAATTTTGCTAATGAATGCAGATGTGACAGTTCACATCATCACATTTTGTCAACAAGGCTTGCTAACTATCCTTCCTGTTCTGAGTTTCATGAGTGATAGTTTTTCTGACTAAATAAAACCAGGCTTGCACTCTCAGACACAAGCCTGGTTACAGCAATTTTCTATTAGCTGGGCTTGGTTCTCATAAGTCAATAATCAATGACACTGAAACAGGATGAATATAAACTTCTGGGCTTTTGAAAGCAGCCAACAGCAGCAAATATCTCTCCTTTCTGCCTGGGCTGGAATGTCCTGGTTTTGGCTGGGATAGAGTTAATTTTCTTCCTAGTAGCTGGTACAGTGCTGTGTTTTGGCTTTAGTCTGAGAATAATGTTGACAGAGAGGCAGGTCGCTCTCATGATGTTTAGGTACTTCTAACAGACCCAGTCTTTCATTTTGATGCATTCCAATGCATCAAGAAAGACTATGAGGATGTCTGAGTGCTTCTGGGACTTCTTTTGGAAAACATCTGCCTAGCTCTGTTCTTTCCAGAGGAGCACACAAGAATCATGGCAAATTCTGCAGTAATGCAAAGTGGGGACAGAAGTGAAATTCTCAAAGTAGAACATGTCAGAGTATCGACCTTGCTACCTAATCAGACACACCAGCTGTGTGTCAACACCACAGAAGTTCAGGGGATAGATTCCATCTGTACTTCAGCAAAGCATTTGAAGGATGTCACGTGGGACACAGTTAGTAGCTGTAGGAATTGTAAGCCAAGTATGGAAGTAGCTAAAGCGGAAATGACAAAAGGGAAATCATTGGCCTAGAGGGATTTTACTGGTGGCATTCCTCAAAAAGCTGTCCTGGGACAAATGTAACACTTGTCTGGCACAAAAGCCAGCAGTATACTAATGAAATGTTCTGATTAAACTTGAGAGGTAATGTGAATGCGAAAGAGTAGCTGGAATGGTAGCTATGAGACAAAATTTAACTGCAAAGTGCAATAAGGAATAGTAACAAGAGGCTCTGCCATGAAATAAAAGCTGAAAACAACTAGGAAGAATTCTGGAAGATATTAGTAGGATTGCCAGACTTCATGTATAGGAATGCCTTCCTTAGATCTCACAGCTCATTACAGGCTCCTTCACCTAATGGTGCTGCTGGCATTGTTGCTGTGATCCAGAGGCAGAGAGAGGTAGCAGGGAGCAGGCAGCAGAGGCCACCAAATCACATAAACCATATTAAAAGCACATAGAAAATGCAGGGAGAAGTAATACCCCACAAGTTTTTCATGTAGGACACAGGATTTTGGACTAAACTGTGGGAAATTCTTTGTTATATGTGACATCCAGCACGCCTGTGTTACCCACTCACAGGATGACTATAAAAAGGACAAGGGAATGGAGCTTATTTTAGAGGAAGCTACAAGCAGACAGTGAAGATTCTGTTACTAGGATTACCTGCTTTCCAGGCTTCAGAGGACTCTTAAAGGTGCTGTTCAGCCAGTAATGGCACAAAAGTTCTTGTATGAACCTTCCTTTTATCTGTAGATGGGAGGAGATAAGGCTAGAGCTGGCCTGCCACAATCACCAGCACCCCAGAAGTCACAGGTAATAGACCAGGGAGCAAATGCTTCTGGTTAACATCCACAGTGTCTTCCTCTTCATCCACGGTGGAAAAATAAATACATACCTAAAATGTGCCTGAGCCATCCAGTTCTGGGAGTGAATGGGTGACTGAAGAGGACTCCTCCTACAGGAATTTCTGCTGAGGCAATGGGAGTACCTTCCTCCTCTACCCTGATTGGTATTGCTGATATTCACTGTACAAAATTACAGGAAGAAGTTGATAGCAAAGGAGGCACCTTTCTCTGTCACCTGAAAGACGCTTTTGAGCATAAGGTCCCTTCCAACTCAAGTTATTCTCATTTCTGACCTCCCAAGGTAGGCTAGAGTGAGGGGGAGTTACATAATTTCTCCTAAGATGAATTTCTCTGCTCATGATAACCTCATCCTGGCTAGGAACTTTCTTTAGAAATGTTCATCTCTGATCTGCTGGGGCGGAAACAGAAAAGAGGCAAAGAAGTATCCCAAATTGCTCTGTGAGCAGCAGAGCCTCTGAAGGCTGTATTCCAATGGATTTATGTTCTGTGTCCTCATGCTCCTGCCCATTGAAGTGGCCAGTATGCCCTGTCTCCTCTTCCTACCACCTGACATCCAAGGGCTACAGGAGCAATACTCTCTTCCCTGGAGTATCTTCAGATCTTCCTCACCTCTTTTAACTGCAACCCAACTTCCCCTGCTCAGTACTTGCAGCCATCTTAGAAGACTTTTCAGCTATTTTTCAGGCATCCAGAGGTCAGAAGAGGGGACCCATTGTTACAGAAGACAAGGGAAGTAGCAAGTCAAAACACTGAAAATTGCTGAATGTCAAACACTTGCTGAGGTACCTGGGCCAGTAGCAGAAGCTGACCAATTTTCTGTGGTTTTCTGCAACTGTAATAACATTCATAGTGGGTTGCATTTCAACTTGCATGTAGAAGCTTATACTCCAACTTGGAGATCTTCTGAAAAACATCAGCTGGTGAGTTTTCTGTTTGACTCCCCTCCAAAAAAACCTCCCATATTCATAGCATGTATTTCAGCAGTGTAAAGTCCTTGGAAATTTCAGAAATTGCTTCCTTTTAGAAAAGATTCTTCAAAACATTTTAAATTCTTGGAACCAAAATAAGATTCTCACACAAATCCAGGCCTATTTTTCCTAAACCTGAAGAAAACTCCTCAGACAAGAGCCAAATGTTTTCTAGAGCATGAACCCACCCCCCCCCCCCCCAATATTTACCTTCATCATGCCTTGCAAGGAAGGGGAGTACTCTGATTGCTATTTTACATATGGAACTGAAGCTCAAAGGGTACATTACTTGCCTGCTATCAGACAGAAGCATGGTGGAACAGGGAAGTGACTACAGTCCTGTTCCCAAAACAGTGTCTCAAACACTGCACCATTTTTCTGGCAAGGTCCACAGAATCTGTGATAGTCACAAACACACCTCAGATCAGAGGCTAATAGGTGAAAATGAGAGCTTTATTATGCTTTGACCTGTACTTTGGTTTTGCTCTCTTCCCATTATACACTGTCCCCATAGAAACAGTGTCCATCTGCAGCACTTTCTCAGAAGCTAGAAAATAATTTCCTTCCACTATCAAACATACTATTCGGGCTGCCCGGCACCACAGAAAAAGCCAATACAGCGTTTCATTTACTGCTGTGTGTGCATGTTAATCTGAAGGTCAGTAGGACTGTACACAGTACTGAGAAAATGAGTAGTTAATGATTGCTAGACTGCAAGAGGGGAAAATACACTACTTATACTGGTTTAGAAGACTGCATATCATGAGAACTGCTTCTTTTTCTTCACTGTATTTTGTGGAAGGCCATATGTACAATAACAATTATGACGTTTGTTGAAGTCTTTTCAATATGTCTTGAGTAGGACAGAAAAAAATGTCCTCTAATCAGTGTGAACAATCTCAATAAAACATACACAATATTTAGCAAGAAAAATCCCATTTTTCTTGCTATGTATAATCTGGCAGCTTGCAGTATCCTTTGCCATATTTACACCTTCTGAAGTGTTTGTGCTTGAGGTCTTCATTGCATCATCAACAGTCTATAATGCTCTGAAACTAAGCTGTGTTTAGACCAAAATGCCAGACTCGTTCCTTATGGCACGAGTTTTAGTAACTTTGCATACAACAGCAGGCCTAAAGTTAGTACAACGATGCCCTGCTGGGGCATCAAAGCACTGGTTAAAACTTTCCTCCAGTCCTCCAAAGGCTGAAGTTGTATTTGCTGTTCTTACTGCAACTAGCATAAGTAAGAAAAAAAAGCATTCGTATTACAGAATAGTTACAAAAACTGATTTAAAAAAACCTAAAAAGGCATTTTTATCAAATGTTTTGTCCCAACCTTTCTATCAGAACAGGTGGACCCAATGGGTTCCTCTGCAGAAGGCAGACTAGTTCTCCCAACTTCTAATAATTATATAGAATTGATTCTGTGATTCTGTGATCATTGTAAACATCTAACAACTTTGTGTGATGGCACTGAAAAGTGATAGCTGTTGCAGGCTACAGAAGTAACAAAACCTCTTACTTCCAGTGCAAGATAAGAAGAGTCCTGGGGGGCACAATTTGCTATACTTAACTTCACCTGTTACTGGATAGCTAGGAGAAGGAGAAGCTCATTTCCAGTGTCCATGAGCAAAACAAAGCATTGTCACGAAGCCCAGAAAGCCAGCTACAGGATTGGGACTTCCCGTCTGAGTCCTGTGCAAGTCTCCAGGCAGCTGGCAAATGCCAGAGCAATCACAGAAAATTTCAGAGTACATAGTTCTGGAGAATTATTGCAGTATGTTCCTTGTTGCCTTGACAGTTTTATCCAGACAGAATATCAAAGATCTGAAAAACACATTCACTGCTCTAACAGTTTAAAGACATGGGCAAGCAGCCCACTTTATTAGGTGGAACAGAGCAAGTAAGAAGTGGTGATCACTAAAACCAACACTTTCTAGGGTTCAGGTTCACTTCAGGATGTGATACACACTGTTGCAAATACTGTACAGGCAATCACAAAACTTAAAAAGCTTTTTTGCCATGGAATGAACTACAGATAAGGACCAACAAACATGCACAGTTCTATAAATGCTACACTACTGAGTTTGTGTACTCAAATGTTTTGCAATGTTTAAGTAATAAGAAGGTTCAGCATCTGCCAGCTCTGAAACCATCCAACATTTTTCTAGGCAAGATCCAGACTCAGCAAATTGCTCAACTACATGAAGTAAATGACAGGCAGATTATCTTATCTCCTAACTCAGTAGTTTAATATCTTCTGTCACATCACTTATCCTGAAGAGTGGTTTTTTTCACACTACCATGACGTATGTTTTTTAAGCATGCGTCACCAAGTGACAGAAGCAGCATTAACAATTCCCAGTTTCTCCAGAAACTCCTTGTTTTGCAGCTAGTCAGTTATAAACGGAGAGCCTGAGTTTAAGCAATACTGTATTTCCACTGCAAACACACTTTAGACAACTTTGCTGAAACATGCATCTCTATAATGTTTTGTCTTGAGAAAACAAAACCCAAGGCTCCCTCATTTCCCCAGCTTCATTGAAGAAAGAACTAAGTGATTAAAAAAATAGGCTGTTTCTCAATTTAATTGCTTCTTTTCCTAGGAAACACTGAATTAGCTTTGTGACAGTGTTAGCAGTTGTGACTGTGCTAGATAGTGAAACATCTGTCATTATCCCTAAAGTGAATGTGTATACTTTCTTTGGCTTCAGCCATCATGTGAAATCACCTGACAACTCAAAGAAATCAAGTTTGAACTCATTTTTCCAGCAAGCAAGCAAAAAAAAATTGTAATGCTTATAGTGGTAACAGGAAACTGGGGAAAAAAATCAATTCAAAGTGGAAACGTGTGTTTGAGTGGGAGGAGAACAGTATCAACAGGTAGAAAAAGAATACAAGTAGCAGAACAGTGGTTTGGGAAAGAACACTGTGAACATCCAATCTTTCATCTGTCACCTTAATAAATGTGTGATGTCCAAAAAAATTACAAACTGACTTCATAAGTAACAGTCACAAGGCATACATTCTTCCTAACATATAATCTTGCAATGGTCCTTAAAATGTTGTATACCATAATGAAGTGATAAAAAAAATCAAAAGGTAGCATATTCATATTAAATGTATGTTACATCTGTACTTGAGAACAATACCGTTTAGGTTATAGACTGTAATTACAGATTATAGACTGTTTATTTCCACTGAAATCTGAAAACACATAGTTTATTCAGAATCAATTATTAAGAGAGACATGGAATTTAGGTAAGGATTTTTGGTAGGGGCAGTCCTTTGCTCGCCTGTTCTAACTATCATTATGCTCACCATGGAGAAGTGCTTTTAAAAAGAGATTCTTTAAAAGTATCTGCTCTTTTACCCAAACATCTGGTGTTAACCTCCTGTATTAGGTGTACCACTTAGGGTTTTGGTGACAAGGAAGGCAGGCTGTAGGAGTTGCCCCATGCTGGCCACAAACAGCTCCAGCTGGCTCCACAAAGAACCCACTGCAAAACACAGCTCAGCCCACAAGCCAAGCGGGTGGCACCTTTGTGAGAACACCAGATAAGCAGAGGGATGAGGGGGAAAAAGTGAGAAACGGCAGTATGAGCAACAAAGTCAGAAAAGAAGATGGGGAAGGAGGTGCTCTAGGCACCAGAGCAGGTACTCCCCTGCACCCTGTGGAGAAGACCACATTGGAGCAGATATCCACACTGTGGCCTGAGAAGCAGCTGGGTATTTCCTGAAGGAACTGCAGCTCATGAAGAGCCCATGCAGGAGCAGAGATAAAACATGAGGAGGAAAAAGCAACAGAACTATTGTGAACTGACTGTTATCCCCCTCCCCCCATCAACTGCACAGGGGACTACCAGGAAGGGAAGAAACAGATGATTTAGGAGCGAAGCCGATCCTGGAAAAAGAGAGGCAGTGGGAAGGTGCTATTTTAAATTTTGTTTCTCACTATCCAAATCTATTTTAATTGCCATTAAAGCTACATTAATTTACCCCAAGTTGAGTCTGTTTTGTCTGCAACAGTAACTGGTAAGCAACCTTCATGTGTTTATCTGGACCCACAAGCGTTTTCATCCAATTTTCTCCCCTGTTCTGCTGAGGAGCCAGAGAGTGGCTGGGGGGCACCCGGCCAAGGTTAACCTGCATGCCTACTTGTGAAACAAATTAAAAAAATACACACTGATTTCAAAAGAAAAAATTTTAATGTACAGACGTACACCCACCTTGTTATATTTTCTGCACTGACCTCTCTCAGCATGTATTTTTATCATGTTTTCATAATAAAACCACAAAAAATAATTCTCGAACTAGGGAGGGAACTGCAGTGTCTGCATGATTTATTCTAGTCAGAATTTATTCTACAAGTGTCTACATATTAACAAAAAAATCCTCTTTCCCTTTTCTCAAAGAAACAAATATTTTACTTCTAATCTCAAGAATCATTCAGCTCTTTACAGTCTGTGCACTGTGTCCCAGTATCCTCTGTCAAAACTGGCATGAGTTTATCTCTTAGGACTTTAAGCAGTAGCCTTTGTTGCTCCTCACGTGCCCACACAGCATATTCAGAATTCTTCTCCAGCGACACCCAAAGCCAGAGTTCAGTGAAAGAAGAAACGGCTGAAGATGTCCATCTTCAGTTTTGCCTTGCAATACACCCAGCCGCCAACATTACTTTCTTCCAAATGGATCAGACCACACTTTTAACCCTACAAATCAAATATGAGAATACCAGCAGTTCATAACTAGGCTGTTGGAGGAAAAAAATAAAGAAAATTGGTCTGCTACTACAGCCTGGTGTACAAAACAATAAGGAACCACACAATTTCTGCCCTGAACTCACAGCTCTGCTTAAGTTTGCAAAAATATTTTAAAGGCAACTTCCTCTTGATCTTAAGCTTCAGATAATGGAAAAATTTATTACACTCATGGGTAAGGTGTTCTAATATTGCTGGAACAACCATCTAGAATTGCACCTTGTACTTGAACTTGTCTAGATTTCACTTTCATCTAGTGGATCTCATAACTTCTCATCAGCAGCTAAATAGAGATGGTAAAGTTGTAATGAAGAGAACTGGTCCTCGGGTACCAACATCCTGGATAAATGAGCCAGTCCAGTCCTCTTTTACGTTTAATAAAAAAGGCAGGTTTACCTGATTTCTATTTTGCAATACCCTTCCTACTCCTCTTCAGCATTTCACCACTTTCCTGGAAAATAAGTCCTGCACCAACGATTTAACTGATATGTGTAGTAATGACATAGCATGAATCCTATCTGGTTTTCTCCTGATGCTGATGGCAGGCTTTTCTATAAACAGGAATACATTACCCTTTAACATACTCAGATATGAACTATTTCATCAAGACAAACACTCTCATGTCTTTAAACAAGATGTGCTAACCTTACATAATGAATATGCCATTAGCCATGAACCAGTGAACTACCAAGGACAGTCTGCCATACTTTATTTCCCTCATATGCCCTTCTACTCCTTCTATGGGCAACAGGGATCAAAAGACTATTAGCATTCCAAATTTTCTTTGTATGTAGTGGGTTTCTGCCTCATTCCTGCACCCACAAAGCTGGAAGGTACTTCAAAGTGCTCATAAATTATTTTTCATCCAAGTCGTAAAGCAGTATTCTACAAACTAGGGTACAATAGTGTATTCTTTACAACTACAGCTCAGATCACCCATGGTTCTTGGTTGCTCTGGTTCAGAAGTTAATTTCTAGTACGAAAATTGGCATCTATTGAAGAAAGTGCAAAAATAACAGAATTACTGCAACTTATTTGGCTTGTTAAGCCAATTTAAAACAAGTTGCATTAATCTGCACTTTCAACTCAAGAATTATCCTGAAAAAAAATCATGGCAAGTTTATTATATATATTTTCTGAATATACTTTTTACTGTATTATTTAAATCTATGTAAGTATTCCAGTCTTATTTCAAGAAGGTCTTTAACACGATCAATGCAAACACATGAATCAAGTATACCTGCAGGCTGAATATCCTCTTGAACAACCCCAGCTCGGTTTATTGACTGTTCTTTCTCTGGAAAACAGAACAGAAAGGACACTACTAAGAAGAAAGACAATACCAGACATCTTGAGTGCACCCATTTTATTATTCTACATATTACACAGTAAAATTCTGTTGAGTATCCACCTACATGATGGAATGTAGTCTTAATACACTGAGAAACTAACAGCTTGTCTATTTTGAGAGATTACAAACAATAAGATCTTAAAGTAATGACTACTATTCAACAAAAGATGCCAAAACACATCATGATCTTATCACATAAGGACTAGTACTTTTGAGAGCTCACAGTCTCAACATAACTCTTAAGATTTATTCTTTCCAAGATCAGTGAACCCCATTTTCAGGCTCTGAACGATTTTGCATCTTACCACAAGCAGATTTCATGACAGCATCTAGAAAATTACTGCGCATAAACTTTGTGAATTTAAGTATTGGAGAGATATTTTTCCCTACAATGGGCCTGTCTCAGGCTTTTCTTTTTTGTTTGAAAGATTCAGCCACTTGAAAGACATGGCAAAAACTATGTTATTTCCCTTTACTAAATGCACCTCCTTTTCTCCCTCCTGCCAATTAAGTACTTCACCCCTGTGGTACTTAGAAGCAGGAAGTCAAAGCTCTGAATTAGCCTTCTGCCCAGACCACTGAACTTTAAACAACTGTAGGGTGCACATTCTCAGGGGAAACTTGGAACTTAAAACTGAAACCTTCCAGCATCCTATCCCACTGAGAATGGCCAGGCACTATGTGTTATTAGGCTGTCTAGGTACAAGCCTAATGCTACTGGAAACAGACAGGCATATCACAGTAATTGACTCTACTTGCAAGGGGGGTAGGCACTGGAGGCAGATCCAGCTGTTGCTCCAGAGAATTAAAATCAATTCTTGCCTTTTGCAAGATTACTGTGTGATGTTAATGATGATGTCCAGCTTCAGACCCAGCATCCCAAAATGCAGAAATACTGAGTATCCACCACAGCTCAAGGCAATGGAAGTTGTAAGCTTCTACATAAGTTGCCATACACTAGACTGCACTCTGAAAAATCAAATCTTTTGTACCCTTGAGGTTAAAATACTTCTGCTCAAGGACCACAGCTGTGAAATTTCACATTCTTGTCTCAAGTATTATGAGAACTAATGCTTGTGCTTCTCTCACAATGCAGTGATAAGCATCAAGAAAAGCACATAAGAAATAAGGTCAGATCAAACGAGAATTTGAGCAGCAAGCAGTAAGTTTAGAATTACATATTAAACAGAAAATTTAAGCACTTGCTAACTGTGCATCACTTATATGCTAAACCGAGACTAAAAAAATCACTCACCTACAAGGGAACATATGCTCATGTAATACACAAGTACAAAAGAGGATGTTGTCTACTAGTTGTCTCCTTTCCTTAACACAGTCTCACTCCTGATATTATATTCTTGGATAGTGCATCATAAGCAAAAATTAAGAATAAGGTTTTTAAATGGGAACACACAGAGTAGAAAACCTGTCTTTGTGTGCAGCTTCCAAGTTCACAGGCACAGCTTCTGTAAATAAAAATCTGCTTGCAAGTTAAATTTTACATCCTCTCTGAAGCAAGGCTAAAGTCCCTCCAGGATCAATAAGTTTGTTACCCTTTTCCTTTTTTTTTTTTTTTACTTTCTAGAAATCGCTTCAGCTGCCTCAGGAGATTAACCACATATATCTTCAGGTCCTAGTCAACAGCTTGCTGATTTTTGCGCAAGCTGAAGCAAGGGGATGAGGCAGAACTTTTACCCAGAACCTTTACTCGCTCCCTTCTGCGGTACTGAACACAAGCTCAGGAGCCACGTGTGCTCCCCTTGCCGCTCGCGCGGCGCCGAGGGAGCTATCGCCGGCAGCCGCGGGGCTTAGCACCCGGACCTACAGGGGCCTACGAGAGCTTCCTGGTCCCAGCACCCAGGGACGGGCTTCGGCGGGTTTTGTGTTGCACTGGCAGGAAAATGGACTCTCCTCAACAGCCAGTTTCAGACCGAGAGCAGCTCTAGCAAACCATCGCAACCGGTACAGAATCTGTTAGCACTGTTTAAGGTACACATTTAAATTGCAGCTGGAAAACATAACTCAAAGAGTCACAGAATGGTTTGCCTGGGTTGGAAGCGACCTTTAAAGCACATCTAGTTCATTCCGCCCAAAATAAGCAGGGACATCTTCAACTCGCTAACGTTGCTCAAGAGCATTATCCAATTTGACCTTGACTGTTTCCAGGAACAGGGCATCTACAACCCGCTAAAAATGCCTCACCATCCTCATTGTAAAAAAATGTATTCCTTGTATCTAGCTTGAACCTACCCTCTTTAAATTTAGAATCATCATGCCTTGTCCTATGGCTGTCCCCATCCTTTTTATAAGCCTCCCGGAGGCACAGAGAACTCTGGGCTCTAAGGTCTCCCCTGAACCGTCTCTTCTCCAGGCTGAACGAACCCAACTCCCTCAGTTTTAGCTCACCGGAGATACGCTACAGCCCCCCGATCGAAACTTTTAACTGCATTTCCGTCCTCTTAACACCTTCAGGGAACAGCTGAAGGGTGTCCTTGATCACGTACTGGCCTGCAACTTGAAACAAGAGTGCTACGAGTTTTATTGGGGTTTAAGTATCTCTCAGACCAGCAGAAGCCTCTCGGCCGCTCTCACCCACCGGTAGCCCCAGCGCACTCTCAGGCGGCCCGCCCGCGCTCCTGTCCCGGCCCGCAGAGGGGCACAAGCCGCTCACAGGGCCGGGCCCACTCCCCTCTCTCCGCGCAGGCACTCACTGTACTCCTCCGGCATTAGCAGCGGCCGGAAGTAGATGGGGTAAAAAGCCGCCGCCACCACGGCCACGAAACCACCGAAGAGACCGACCGTACGATACAGCCCCGCCATCGCCGACACGCACAACCCGGAACCCACCTGGATCCTACTTCCGGGCCGCACCGGAAGCTCCGCCCCTCCAGCCTGGCGCGGCAACGGGGATGGCCAGCGCCCCCTTGAGGGCCGGCGGGGCACAGCCCGGTGTCAGCGGACCTCGGCGAGGCGGGGACGGCTCCGCGGCACAGCCGCCGCTGTTGGTTGTGCCACGACAGGCCAGGCGGCCGGCACGCCGCCCAGTCCCCGCTGTACCGGCATCCGCAGCCCTCTGCGCTGCCCCGCGGCACAGCCGGTGCGCTCGGCACACACAAGGGGCTCGGCCCCCGGGTGTACGGCGGCCCGGCCCCTCCACGCCCTCGGCACCTGGCGGCGGTGGCCCCTCCTCCAGGAAGCCGGACCTGCCGCGTCCTTGTCGGCGGGGCCAGGCGTGCACTCCTGGCCGGTCTGGACAGCACCGCCACCGCGGCGGTATGGACCCCCAGGCTGAGCGCCCCGCCGTGCCCCGCTGCCGCTCCCTGCTGCTCCTGCTCTTCCTCACGGTGAGTGGCGGCCGGCCTCGCACCTGCCCTGGCACGGCACGTTGCGGCCGAAGACTCTGGCTGCGGCGAGTGGCCGGGTTGGGCGGTGGCTGGCGGTGAGCGCCTAGCCCCGCGGGCGGGGTACTAGGGTGCTCCGCGGAGGAGCTCCGCGCCCGGGGGGCCGGTGCGAGACTGCAGGTTGTGGTCAGTCGGGGCCGGAGCCCGTGCCCAGGGGTGCGCGGGGGCCGAGGCCGCCGCTCGGAGCCAGTCTCGCAGTTGTCCGGCCTGGCCCTGCCCGGCTAAACCCCTCCAGCCCCACGGTTATGCCGCGGTATGGAGCTGGGGCACATGAGGTCATTAAATCGAAGTGTTCCAAACCTTTACCGAAGTGACGTGATATTTGGGGTTTGAAAGAAGGGGACTGCCTTTGACATCTGCTTACAGGTGCACGTATCACTATGGTGCTGCCACCGTGGTGCTGTTCTGGCTTACAGAAACATGCATTTTAGAAGCAGCTACTAAACTGCTTTTCCTCTTAACGCTGTTGAACACGATCTCGGTTAAACTCTCTATGCCTCTAGGGTATTGATGGTGATGGGCAGCTTTTTGGCATGTTTCCTTTTCAAGCATCTTGAGATCTAGTGAGGCATGGTGGGTGTTCACAGGGAAAGGACTCCGCTTATCTGCAGTCTTTGTGCAAACAGGTGCAGTTTCAAGGGGTTGTGTGGGATTTCTGCAGGGGTGAACTCCGGGAGTGTCCTGCTGAGATCTTATTTCCAGCAAGTGAAGGAACAGTTTCTGTATATAATACACTGCTGAAAAATTTCGCTTCCCTATTGGTTGTTGCAATTGCCTCACACAGTGATTCTCATCCCAGTGTCTGATGGGGTGACTTGAGCTAACTCCTTCAGATTCAGTAGGTTTTAAGAAAAAGATCAAGAAAAAAAAGAACTTTTACATTTTTTGTGGCTAAGTTGCCCCACACAATGAAGCCTTTCTTGTTGAGCTCTGCCAGTTTATTGTCACGGTTTGAATCCAGCATACGTGGCCTCTTTACTGTCCTGGGAAACTTTTATATTTAAATCTCATAATCACGCTTATTGTGTAATCCTTTCATCCTCGCTCTCATGGTTGGAGATGATACACAATTAACTCTGCCTTGTCTGAGATAATGGGGGGAAGGTACTGTGCACATTATGCAGTCCTCTGGGGACCCTGTGTAGAGGCAGCCAAGTTGTAATAGAGACACAGCTGTGATCTGGAAGATGTTACAGTCTGTGGTCTCTGCTGCAGGGGTGTGAGATGGCTCAGGGGTCTTTGCACCGTACTCCTTGCAGTATGAGCCCCCGGAAGGGTAGGTTAGGTGTGGTGTAATGGCAGACCCAAACATGCTTCTTACATTTTTGTAGCATGTGTCTCAACTAATACCCAAGGCACCAAAGAATACGAAGAAAAGTTTCTTGAGTAACTCTATGGGAGTTATTTAGCAGAACAGGCACTAACGGAAAGGCAGTAAGGCTAGCACAACTGAAGCTCACCTTGTGCATCAGCAGTCACAGTACATCACGCTTAAGTGCTCTATGAGCATCATGGAGTTGGTTCCACAAGGAGCTGTCTTTGGATTGCAGAGCTTTCTACTGTAGAATCTCCATTGCAAAGTTTCTACCACTCACTGGAAGTCAGATGGCCACTTTCATACACTGCCATATCGTTGTTAACTGTGCTATACCCAAGCTGTCATTGCTGGAGGCCAGCTCCCATATTGCTGTATTGCATAAACCCCTGAGAAAATTGGGAGCTGCCTGTGTGTGTTTTGACAGTAAATATGTGTATGTGGTAGGCACACAGTATTACCACAGTGCTTTGTAGTGTCTACCTGCTAGACTGCTACATTTTGTGCTAACTATGCGGCATTACTTGCATAACATATTACCATCTTCCTCATGACACAGCCCCATATCACAGGGGTTAAGCTGTTTACAAGTACTCTTTATTGTAAGATTAAAAAAAAAAAGTTAGAAATATGAATGATAACCACCAAGTAGAAGAGATTTACAAGAATGTGTCTTTACTGCTGTGCACTTTTGATGTTTTTAGAGGTATCTGTGACCAAAGAAGAGTTATGTAGGAAGCATGAAAGAATAGTATCTTTGTCAAGTCAAGCTCTGAAAGATAATAAAATTAAAATTAGGATTCTCTTGTCAGTTTTTATATGGATATTTGTGCATGTGTGTTGTTACAGGATATGGTGGTAACTTTTCCAATGGACACCAGCCTCCAATTGTGATTACTTTTTTAGCCCCTTCAGTAGGCATTGTTTTTCAGTATCCATATTTATACCTTCACGGGTTCACAGGTTTTGCTGGCTTTATGTTTTTAGACTGTAGCTCTCAAGCAGTGTTAACATATCTTAAGAAATAAAAGCAAAATAGTTTATCATTAAGAACTTCTACTGATCCTCATTTTGGACCACGGTGAAGGTCTTGTCCTCCAGGTACATGACACATAATGTTGATAATTCAAAATTTACTAATAACTTGGCCAAAGCTTTTAAGAATCACAGTGAAAAAGCTGTCAATCCAAGATAAATTTCAGTTCAATTTGTTTAAGCTTAGCAAGGTTAAAAGTTGCCGAAGACATATCTCCTCATTTTAAGCAATCTTAATGACCAGCTTCCCTGGTAATCCTAAGAGGCAATTCTGAATGGTTTAGATGGATCAGGGGACGTGGCAGAAGTGTGGTCCTGGTGACTGCCCTCTGAGCCAAGTAATCCTCAGTATCCTTGGCAGTTTATCAAGCCGGATGCTGATTGCAGAGCAAGAAGAAAAGAAGCTGTTTGAAGCCGTAGGTACAAGAACTTCAGCATGGAGAATGATCCTGGTGTATGTCCAAACACTCACAAAGTTTATTATAATGTACATAGCTGTGGGGAGCAGAAGCTGAACAAATGCTGTCTGCTGGTCTTGCTGCTCAGATTTGTAAGTGTGTCTCTAGGATAAGAACATTTCAATAATGATCTCCTTAACACTTCATGAACATTAGTTCATTCTCAGGAAGCTTTAGTTCTTACGATGTCCTACAGGTATCTGCATGAGAGGTGACAAAATTAGCTAACTTTTACAAAAGATATAGAAACTTCATGTAGTGGCAGTACTAGTGGACAACAATACAATGAATAAATGCCAGTACTTTTTAGTGTATACTCTTTAGGGCTGATTCTAGGAGCATGTGTCAATAGCATGACGTGTAAGTCAGTATCTTAGACCGGATTCCATTTGCGGAAAGGCGAAAGTATACACCCTGTAAATACAGTTTGTTTGTAGAAGCATGTGTAACTATGAAAACTTGATGTAAGGGAGTTGCTACCATTAAAGCCTTAATGATAGGTCTCCAGTAATGCACATCTGCTTGCTGTGTGAAAGAAACCTGGTATTCTGGAGCTTGTGCATGGTATGTAAATCTTCTGCTTGCGCAGTGTTCTGTTATTGCTGCAGGTATATTAGTAATCATGTAAACTTAGATTCTCTGGTTAACATGTTTTGTGTTTGTTTTTCTTTCCAGAATTTTGTGCCATCCTTTGGAAAGGAGACATTGCAGACAACGGCAGTTCAGTTTGAACCAAACATGAGTTATGTTGACTTTATTCATTTAAACATTTTAGAAAGGAGGGTTCTTAACAGTTCAGAAGTTTCAGTTCAGTATTTATGTTCTAAGCCTTGTATTATCAACTTGGAAGCAGTAGCTTCTTCTGAGTTCAGGACTGGTGTACCAGTGTATAGAAGGAGATGGAAAGATGAGAAGAACCTGTATGTTAGTAGAACTCGACAAGTACATTTGAAATTTCCAAGCATCATGGTTTACAGGGATGACTATATCATCAGAAACTCAATAATAGTGCACAGTGTGATATTATATGCATGGATTAGTCACAAATCAGTTACCAGCTATGATACTGAGCAGAATGAAGACTACCAGGATGCAATTGCCAAGAACTACACTTTCTTAGAAGCAGTTCCACCTTTTGAGCGCCCATTTAAAGACCACAAAATTTGCCTTCAGTGGGGTGCTGACTATTTGTGGATGCTCCAGGCAAACAGGATACCTCAGTGCCCTCATGAAAGTGGTAGGTATAATGTCACTTTTTCCCCCAGGAAACTAATGGGACCCAAATAACATCCTTGGTAAACTGTTAAAAGCACATACCAGTAGTAAATAGTAAATGTCGTGTAGAATGATTTACTTGGCAACCGTTGAATATGTAAGCTTCATAACTGAGGGGGGAGAGTTGCAAATGACTGAAGCTGTCACGTCTCTCAGGACTGACTTGTTTCATCACTGCCAGCCTGGAGATTTGTGGCAGCATGGCCTTCTATTTTCTAATGTATTCAAACAGCATTATTTAAAACCCAGTGATTGCAAGTGGACATAATTCCTTTCTCTTCAAAGAGCATTGTTCAGTCCTTACTGCTTTAGGTCAATTCTTGCATATGTAATTCTCACACAGGTAGTCTACTGCTGCTTAAGATGATGGCCATGCACTTCGAAACATATTTTGTAGAACTTTATGACACAATAAAATAATGATAGCTCTCTTAATTTTTTCCCCAAAACATTATGTACAAGCAGTTTTGATTTTAAAATTTATAGTTTAAAATAAAAAAATACGACTTGCCAACTATAAATTACTGAAACTCACAACTCTGCTTTCTAGATTTAATCTGAGTTCTGATTATTTTTCTCTCTGCCTGTCTCTAGTTTTACACTTGCAGACCATTCTTTATTTTTTCTTCAATATATATTGAAAGCAGAATCTAAAAGGAACTGGGTAATTTGCTTCTAATGGTGTCTTTCCTAGGAAATCCCATTATGGTATTTGCATAATTTGTTTTCACTACCTTAACATGTAAAATGCTCTGAAGACAAATAGGGAAGCAATGCTGTTGCTTCTTGTTGGAAACAGTATGTGATCTCTGACAACAGTGTGAAACATCTCTGTTATCAAATTGTATTATAAATTAAAACAGTATAATGAAACAGGAGGAAATAGCATTATACTCTGATTTGGTTTTTAAAATAAGATAGGAAGGCTGATGATGTGTCATGGCCTTGAAAATCTTTTTCCTGTTTCTTAGCAGGGGCAGCTTTATCAGATTTATTACAGGATTATGCTTATCAGTTAAGAACAGAATTGGTATGTATACATACATACAGTATAAACTGGAGAGCTGAAAATGGAGATAAAAGTCCAAGAGCTGTGGAGTAATGTCATGAAGACATAACCAAAGACAGAATGAGATTTAGGTGAATAACATAAATGAAGATTTCTTCCTTACTAGCTGGTTCTTTAAGTGTCTCAGATTTAAATGAGCCTGTTCTTTCCCTGCTCCTAATACCAACTGAAAAGGGACTTCACTTTCCATGGGGTATTCAGTCCAAGACTGTACTGTATTTAATAGCAGTGAGTGAAGTTGTGTTTAAGGACTTACTGAAGTTTTGTGTTAATTGTAATCTGTTATGTGATTCAAATATTTGACAGTATGAGTATGAGCTAATTAATTAGTTATCAATCCTTGTTGTCTGGCAGATTAAAGAAGGGTTGTATTTTGCAGATGGTGTCCAGATTCTCAACTTTATATACGCTTCCAGTGGGGAGAAAACAGGAATTGTGAAGAAATTTGAACAGTTTGAAAACAGAGAACTTGAGACAGTCAGACAACATCAGATTGATTATCCCATGTAAGTATAGTCAAATAATTGAAGCAGGCTACAATTTCTTATTGAAGGCTATAGAACATACTTAAACTCTTAGACTGTACCACGAATTAAAGGAATACTGCCTACCAGTTTGAGAAATGCACAAAAGGAAACTAGTTGGCAGTTCCTTCTGTTCTCCGATTTTGGTTTTGGAGAGGATCAAGCCGAACCTCAGGAATATACTCAAAGTGTGTGTTAGTGCAGTGCTGTGTAAGGGGTCCCAGTAGTAGGTGAAACTGAGCTGATTAGGTACACTTAGAAGGGTAAGTTAGCTGTTCTGTCATAGTCAGATTGCTGTCTCATGACTAGCTAGCCTGGGGTTTTCTGCATTACAGAGAGATCTGCATTTCAAACGTCCTTTTGAGGTCAAGTACAGAGTGTGGTTTCTTGCAAGGGCAAGCAGTGTGGAGCAGCTTTTTCCCTATAATTTTACACTCCAGTTTATGTTGCAGCTGACAAGCCCTTAGTGGTAGAATCCCCTGCCTAGATAAGTCTTACAGCTTGAACTTACACTCTTTTGTTCCACTATCACTGTGTAAACTCTCCTAGTTGGACAGGAATAGAACCTCATAGCCCCTGCACACTATTCAGTTACAGAGAAATCATTCTGTGAAGATTATCTTTTTCTACTCTTCTTCATCTTCCCAGAACTGTCACAACTCTTCAGTTATATTTTGCAACTTTAGAGGAAAAAGTATATATAGAGATACATAAATATATCTCTCTTCCACCAGATCCTGTTACCCCGGCAACATTATTACAGAAATAGGAAATGATCACAGGAACTGGAACTTGCCTGCTGGTTTGTGTTTGGCCTGTGACCACAAGAACTGTGCCAAAGAAGACTTGCCAGATAGTGCAGGTTGCATACAAATTACTAGCCCTCAAACCATAGCTCTGAAGTCATAAGTACTGAGCAATTTTTAGCTCCTGGCCTCTTCAGGATAGGTGACAGCCCAGTTTGCACAACCTGCTGCCCTTTGCTCACCAGCACAGTTGCATTCTGTTCCTGAGGTGCTCAAGCTGTGGTTGAGAATATATGGTATGAATTTATGCATGCCTAGACCTGCTCCACATGGTTCCACCCTCTCTTGCCTTCAGGTGGTGTCTCCAGTGTTAACACACAGTACTGCCTGCCTGTTGTGGTTGCCTGTGGTTGTGACAGCCTGGGGTAGCTCTGGTAAGAAGAGGAAGAGAGTTTTCCCTCAGCTTTCTGTATGTGAGCGGTTGTTCCCTGTTGCACCAAAAGGCCAGCAGAAGCAGATAGATCTAACTGAAGTTACTTGTTTGACTTCAGTCAGGGATTTGTAAAGAAAAAGGACTGGAGATAAACAGCTGTCATTTGAGGTAGCTACCAGTGAACAGCCTGCAGCAAGGATGGACTGGGACTGTGAGGGACTACTTGCACTATAGTGCATTCTGCAGCAGTGGAGATGTGAAATGAGTCAGCATTGTCCCAGACCTGTCCCAGGAAATGTCCAGAACAGTTCTGTGCTCAGATTGGCAATCAAGGATTAAATGTAGACTGCGGCACTTAAGTTTGCTATGTTGCCAGAGGTGAAAGATGGAAAGAGCGGTATATAAGCATAAGCAGTATTTTTGGAAACACAGTGTTTTCCTGTAGGTCATAACAATCAATATACAAGTCTTTGTGATCATATCTCCTAAGAGTCACTAAAAGAACTATTTTAATCAGAAATTGTAATAGTCATATTGCTTCACTGGCTGTACACTGGGGGTGTGGTTTTTATAGATGTTCAGCACTGGCCTAAGTGCTATGGAAAGGTTATGGAAATAAGTGGTCAAGTTTCTGTTAGAAGCACTGAAGCAGATTTAGTCTGGCACAGAGAAATTCCTTAAAATTAGATACTGCAGTATAAGTTCTGCTTTTAGTGCCTCAGCCAGCTTTGCACAGAAATTTCTAACTAGATATCATTGTTGGGTCTTCAGGTTTTTATGTTGTACTTCTCCATAGTTTGCACAGGTTCCACCTTTATTTATCCTGTGATAACTTTGTGACAGCTATTCATACCTATCTGTACTGCCACGGGATTCATTTTCAGCTACTTCTTCCAAGCACATTTTCACAGTTTGCATTTAGCATAGAAGACAAAGCTTAGTTTTTACTGCCTTTGACAACCATGCATTTGGGGATTTTCTACTGTAGCCTGCATGCAGGAGGTTGGCTCCAAGTTGTCTCAGTAGTGTTTCCAGTTCCTTATTGATGTGGGATCTGGCAGTAGCTCTGAACCAGCATTCTGGAATTGATTCAGATAACATTCCCGTACTCTTCTCTCACGTTGTTACCACAAAAGTGTGTGGTTAACAGGAGATCACAGGTCCAAGAGCCTTAAGTACTGTTGCTCTGAAGGTTTTCACTGCAGAGGATATGTTCTGTTCTGAAGATTATGTGTGTGAAACAGGTTTGCTAAATTCAAGTGAAATGCATGCTTTATAAATTTTATAGGGAGATTTCTCATTGAAAGTGTTATTTTTTGTTTATTTTTGCTTATGCAGGTTCACTGTTTCTATCTGGCTGTATTTACTGCACCACTGTGAAAAGGATCTGTGTGGTATACTCTATTTTATTGATCCAAAAGAAATGTACAGTACTCCTGCTGTATTTCTAAATGAGGAAGGTAAGAGATATTATTAACAGCCTTCAGAAGGGGTCTAATATAATCTTCATAGATTGGTGGCTAGAAATGACATCTATAAATGTGTAATCAGACCTATTTTGTGAAACTGATCCCTTGAAAAATTCTTCTTTTTGGCTGTAGTGTCTCAGTAAGAACGTAGCTACCAAATTAATAGGGTAAAACTGAGAAATAGCTGCACAGCATCTAGTCTTGGCAAACTACAGAAAATGTTTGCTTTGTCAGGGGAATAGACTGAATCCTGACGTGTAGGTCAGGAACACATAGGGAATTAAGCAGTCTTATATCAATGAACAACTTTTGATATTATTATTGAAGTACTATTTTAATATTCTTCTCGAGTCTTATAGACATACTACATGAAAATTTTTAAAAATTTGAAATAGCATCAGGAAAAGGCCTTGCCTGTCTGGCAATGTTCAAGAAGCACAGTCCGTTTCCCTGATCCAATAGAAGTTAAGAGGTAGCACTGTCTTAGTCTAGCAACACTTGTAGTAGAGAAGCATTCCTACCAAGAGATGGCTCTTTAACCTCTGATAGAGAATGAAATGCAGCAGCTGTGGGCTGCTGGCAGGCTCAGAGAGGAAGGAAGTGTGCACAGTTCTTAAATTGCATACCTGGCTTTTTATAAGACATTACATTTTTCTTTTCCCTTCTTTGCAATTAATTTTTTTCCTCTCCATTATTTTTGCTATTTCCATTTTCACTGTCTTGTAACAAATCTAGATTAATTAATTTATCCATTATAAATTGGATGCTTTGAAGAACAAGCAAGAATGGCAGTTCAACTGGAAGTTGTCCACCTCATACGAGATTTCCTTGGAGAGGTTTTGGGACAGTTTTATTCTCAGTGTTGGACTAGATTACCATAATAGCTTGTTCTGGTCTTAAGAGCTCAGACCATGTCCAGGTTCTGCAGGTCCAAGTAGTGGATGGTAGAGTCATCTTCTTTGTGATCATTGCACTCTCATATCCTAGCAGTTGAGTGTTGAGCAGGTACTGCTGTTCCCTTCTGTTTGCTGCAAGTCATGTCTGCTTTCTGGTGTTTGAGATCAACTGTGACACCCTTATGTTTAGTATGTTTAGCACTCAGGCAGTTTTTTTGAGTCTGTGGTTTCATGTGGGAGCCTGGGCACTAGCATCCAAGATGTGTGTAACTGGCACATGGAGCACATTTCCCTGGGATTCTGTGAGAGCTGATGTATGGCTTGGCGAGTGCCCAGATCTCTGTTGGTGATGAACAGGATGAAGAAGACAGAATCATTGTAAATAATACATTAGGACCCCCATTCTTAATATTCGTATTTCTGTGGTGTTTGTTTACTTTTTCTTCCTTTGTTGCTCTGTCAGGTTCTGTGCATATTCAGATGCACCTCATGAGAGGAGATGACCTTGCAGTGAAAACTAGCTTCAGACTTCCTCTGAAGCAGTGGTTTCGACTGGATCTCTCTTTTAAGGGTGGACAGGTATGCATGCTACTGAATTACAGGATTAAGTCTGAGATTTGTCTAATTTGATTATGCTTCTGACAAACCCCTTAATAGCTGAGGCTGAAATACTGTAATTTGTACATGCTTACATAGCAAAAGAATGAAAATTTATAACTAGAAATTGTTGGAGGATGTTGGTTGAGACCATCCAAATTCAGGAAATCACTCAGATGCATAAGAGCCAAGCGTAGAAATCCTGAGCATTACAGTAGCTGTCTTCGCTCATGGTTGCTTTCCAGAGACACTTTTAACTGTGCATACAACCAGGACTGCTGGAATAGGTCTCTTATCTACCTACTTTAAGTTGCATGGTATGAATAGCTCCTAGGGACTTTGCACTTGGAGGCTTAGGCATTTCTACCATTCTGATATGAAAATACAAGAGTCTGGGCTTCTGTATCATAGCATGCCTCTTGCCTAGATGTGTTAGCTAGCAGGAGGCATGTGCAGTTTCTAAGTTTTGCATATTTCACAAAGTGGCATAGGATTGACTATCATTAAAAGACAAAAAATACTGGAATATGCCTCTGTGGTAGATAAAATATGTCATTTACATTTTAACAAATCACAATTGTTTTTTCACAAAACCTTCCAAAAGCCACCCTGAAGTTGCAGGATCCCTGCCCAAGATTCCTTCTTGTCTGAACCTGCAGCTGTTATAAGACAGTAGGATGTGAAAATAATCAACCCCCTTTGTCTTCTCTTTCTCAAATTCATTTCCTTGAAAATGGTGGAATAGATTACATTCTGAATTGAAAAAAAAGAAATTGCTAATTAATGGCAAGAACAGCTAAACAAATTTAAAGTATGGGGTAAATGACTGATAAAGCTGAAACAATGCAGCACTCAGAGAGCAAGGTACAGGCTAAGTTACTGCTGTTCCTTTGCACCCCACCTTTAAGTACCCTTAAGTATGTAAATGGTGAGCAATTGATTGTCTTGCAAGAAAATCAGGTAGAAATCTGTGTTTACTTTTAATATAATATGCTTTTAAATATACTGTTAAAGGAAAAACTGGGGAAAACAGTGCATTTTTTTAGAATCAGAACTGTCTTTTTCTGCTTGTTTAAATTGTAGTTATAATATAAGTTCATGGGAAAGGGAAGACTCTGTGGATTTAGGTGCAAATATGAAAGTTACTGTCAGTATTGATAGAGAGTATGTTAGTCTTGAATTGTTGGAAATTTGGGGATTGCTTGTATGATTGGATTAAGAAAAAATATTCTTCCATCAGACAGCAGAGTGAATTTTTTCAGGTGTGAGATAAAACATATGGTCAAAAAATTCCACTTTGGGGCAAAATAAGGGAACCATGAAGAGTTTAATGACACTCTTGTGGAAAAAAAAAAAACAAAAGAGGAGACAGGACTAAACTTGAGAACATTTCAGTACTTAGAGCCATTCCTTGGAAGAGATAAATCTGTGGTTCAGTTCCATCTTAATGACGCATCTTCCTAGAATAAGTTTTTAAATGCTACATCCTCAAAAGATACAGAAGAATCTCCTTATTTAGGCAGTTTGGGTCCAAAAGAGCGAGGAAGCTGGTGAAGGGTCTGGAGCACAAGTCTTGTGAGAAGTGGCTGAGGGAACTGGGGTTGTTTAGCCTGGAGAAAAGGAGGCTCGAGGGAGTCCTTATTGCGCTCTACAGCTACCTGAAAAGAGGTTGTAGTGAGGTGAGTGTTGGTCTCTTCTCCCAGGTAACAACTGATGGGACAAGAGGAAACACTCTCAAGTTACCCCAGGGAAAGTTTAGGTTGAATATTAGGATAAAATTCTTCACCGGAAGGATTATCAAGCATGAATACAGGCTGTCCAATGAAGTTGTTCAGTCACCATATCTGGAGGTATTTAAGACGTGGATGTGATGCGTAGAGACATGCTTTAGTAGTGGACTTAGCAGTGTTAGGTTTACAGTTGGATTCAGTGATCTTAAAGGTCTTTTCCAACCTAAGTCATTCCATGAGTATTTGACTTCTGTTGATTTAGATACATTTAGTCCAGCATGATCTGAGACAGAATAGATAAATTAGGGAAGGTTGAGAAATTGAGGCATTGAGAAATTAATGAGATTTTAACAGCATCTGAAGATGCAGATGAATCCCTAAAAATACCCAGGCATGTGAGACAATTTTGCAGGATTGTTTTGTGAGTCCTTAGGCAACTTGTTACAATACCAACATGTATAAAAATCTCATTTTCCTTCTCAAGCATCAGAATTCTTTTATCCAGTCTGGCACTGAAAGCATACTGAAAGTACATTTGTAGGAGTTGAACCCAGATTTTTTTAAATCATGGTCTCTTACATTAGCTTTAAGGCCATTCTTCACCTGTAAGCTACAAGTTCTTGAGGAGAGATTTAGCATCTCTGCTACCTCAAAGCAAAACAGCATTTCACACTTTGAAGGATAACAGTTTCAGCAGAATACAGATGTATTGTAATTGAACACAGGAATAAAATAGTGAAGTACGCACCATCTGTGCTATTTTTCCTATTTTTTATTGCTCACAGTTGGCCAGGACAGACCAGTGCCAATACTTTCCATTAAACTCTTATGATGTATATTGGGCATGTGACACCTTCCTCTTCGGTGCAGAGGAGATGCAACAAGCTGTGGCTTTAATCTTCTGAACTATGTGTTGAAATGGCTTAATAAATCTTGTAATATTTTGTTTACTATAATTAATATTTTGTGTTCTTTTAGATAGAAGTAAGCAGTGTTGGGAAGAATTTGAAAAGACATCATCATCAGTCTTTTACGTAAGCAGCATTTTCCCCTTTGTTGAGTTATAGATTTGTGTGTGTTCAGATACGGAAAATGGGAGAAGGAGAGCACAAGTTTGTAACTGAGATTCCAGATGATTTTCAAAATGTCTGTGGGGTGTTTTTCCACTCTGTGCTTTCAAAAACAGTTTGCATTTTACTGCGCTTACATTGAGCATGAGCTAAAAAATTTTGTCAATGCCATGAGCTTGTTGAGTTAACATGCTGCATGATCTAGTACTCTAGGGTCTAATAACCCTCACTAAAGTCTGATTGGAAGGTAAGTGGTATTAGGATCTATCTTCAAACAAAGCCTTGGCCTTACTGAAGTCAAGGGAAGTTTTGCTGTTGCTGTGAGAGAGCTCGGATTTCAGTGGTGAAATTGTTACATAATTAGTTTAGGTAGAGAGCAAAATTTCTACCAAAAATGTTCTTGCTCTATCCTTCATTCTAAGGAACCGAACATTTTTTTAAATGGATCTTAAATTGTTTTATTTCACTGTAATTTAAGATTCACTCTTTTTTTGTGCCAATAATAATGATTAAAAAACCCCTTATAATATAGAAAGTCAGTTAGAGTAAATTGCATGACAGACTTCAGTGTTGTTCCTTCTCTGCTATGCTTTCAAACCAGAAATTCTGAATTTGTAGATAGTAACTCTAAGAGACAGATAACTTAAAATTTCATTTGCCAGTGTTAGAAACGTGAAAGGGAGAGGTGATACTGAAATCTCTGAGGTTGTGTAATGATGTATAAAACACTGGAAGTTACCTACAGGTCAGAAAAATAAAACACCTTGCTGGTTTAATATGTTTGTAGACAAAGGGTTTGTTAAATTTACTCCACACCTTGCCACACCAAATTGCAGAGTAGATTGTGAGAGTAAACAGATGAGAAAAGAAGATACTGGCCATGAGCTTAAGGCTGTCAGCTACAGAAATTTTGAGATACATATTTCTTTTTATCTTTTATAGTACTTCTTGATTGTCAACTTCTCTTTAATGTTTTCAAGTTTTAGGGAAGATTTCTATTATGATGACACTGCTGGATACTTTGTTCTTGGAGGTAGTGGATATGTAAATGGTATTGAAGCATTCTTTGGACCTGTGAAGTACTATCGTCTCAATGTGTTGGAAACAGAACAGGTAAATGAAAGCAGTATTTGGAAATGTTTAAATGTTAGCAGCCAGCTATGGCTGTGCTTTTTATTGTATTTTTTCTTAACTGAAGCTCTTACTAAGTGATGAACTTGCTATAAATCATAATAATACTTGGGAATATGTAACTAAAATGTGATGATTTTCTGTTGAAATCTCAGGATGTTAGTTACCTCTTCAAATGCTGAAAGGTAAGACTTTGTGAAGTGTGTAAAACAGTGTTCATATATCTATATTTAAGTAAGCAGAATTGCTTTGTTTCCCAGAGTTTTTGATGATACAATATTGAACAGACTTGATAAATTAATGGTTTTATTGAAATAGATGGTGAAGGTCACATAGGCTTAGTCAATTTTGGAAGTTCATCCATGGTTTTTTTTGGATTACACTGAATGTTTAAAGTCATAGCCTATTGTGGCCAGCATCAGGTTGCCTGGCACATTAATATGATTTGCTAGGTAAGCTGATTGGAGTAAACAATGTTTCCTTTTAGTTTTTGTGTGTAACACTTCTTTCTAGTTAAGCATTGACAACAATAGATACTGTGGATGCTATTTATCCATAATTTGCCTTTTTATAGATTTCTAATCCTCTTCATGACAAAGAAACAGTGGAACAAATAAAACTTTACTATGAGAGATGCATGGACATTCAAGAAATAGTTTATGAGTACAGACATATTGTAAAGCAGGGTGAAAAAGCACAAAGAAATCGTAAGTGTTGATCTATGACATATGGATTTTAAACTGTCATCTTTGGAGACCTGTTTTCTTTCCTTTTAACAGAATCTGGATAACAATCATCAAAAGTAAACTTAAATTCAGCCATAACAAGAAAAAAGGCAATTTGAAGAGATTAGGCTTGTTACTGGTAGCTAAAGCTGTGGCTTTGTTCCTGCAAAGACTTTCGTGCCATGAAATACAAGCTAAAATCATGTTCTTGATATTTCTTCTCTAATGAGACAGTTTCATAAAGGGACAAAGAAACAGTTTCAAGCTTTCATGTAAGCTGTTTGATTGCCCTTCTTCAGTTTCAATCCTAAACAGCCCTAAAGGCACATGTATTTTAAGCCTTTTCCACAGAATGGCTGCGTTTTGCTGGAATGTCTCTGCCACAGTTGCCTGATGTGTAGTAATTGACAGGTTTATATCAAAGCAGCCACTTCAGTGAAAGAAGAATAACATAGCTTAAATGTGTACTGAAAACTAACTTGTATTTCCAATTAGAATTTGATTGCATATATTGTGACCAGAGTATGGAAGAGAGTAGAAGAAATACATATTTGTAAGTGGCCTTTGCTAGCTGTATGAGTTTTTATCAATACATTATCTTAGTTTACGCTAAAATTTTTAGTTTACCCTAGAAACATCTTTTTTTATCTGCCAGAAGTTTGTTTTAAAGACCAGCCAAGTCAACTTTCATGTCTTAAATATGTTGTTTTCTCTAGGTTACTGTGAAAACTATTATTTGAAGCTGATTCATAAATATGGTGAAAAATCCAAATGTGATGCCTTCATGTGGGGAAAAGAGCTCAGGGAAAAGTACCATACTTTGTTCAAACTATTAAAAGAGACAGATTTCAGTGCTCCAGATGGTAATCATATTTTATTTTATTGCCTTTAAAAAACTCCACAATGTATGTCATGTAAGTTAGTATGCTTTGACTTCATGTCTTACACATTGTTTTTTTGGTAGCAGCTGAATAATGGAGTGTAATGTGGCTTATATATTGTGCTGCAAATGAAGTATGGCATATAGAAGGAAATAGAGATATCCATATGTTTTTAGTGGTTGGTTACTTTGAGATGATCTTTTAGACTTTTATTCACTCTTACTATTCAATAGTACCTTGTATCTCTAGGAATTTTGGTTGTCTGCATTGAGAATACCATTCAGCATAAGATATAACAGAATCTGCCTCAGTCCCAAGAAATTAAGGAGGGGAAATCAGTACTCTATTTTAACTCTTGCATAACTGTGTGCCCTATGTTTTATTTTTAGTGTCAGAAGATGGAAGTGATACAGTTCTAGAAGTTGGTCGAAGGATATTTGAGAAGGTTTCAAAGGGTCTGTCTAGCACTGATGGCCTGAGCAATATGGGCTCCTCTGTCCCTCTCTTGGTGGAGTCCAGTTGTTGTGGATACCATAAGGCTTCCTATTTCCTTGCGGTTATATTTGAAACAGGGCTTGGTGTGTCTGTGGATCACACAAAGGTAGTATATTTAATATGTTTGGTTATGTCTGTGAAATTAATTACTTCTAAAAGCAATTTAGAAATGGCATGAATTTATGATCAGTTGAATTAAAAGTTGTGTAATGGCTTCCAGGTCCAGGCTGTGGTTGAAGGGATTCCCCAATACCACTACTTCTAAATAGCCCAATGGCAGTGAAGTCTTTACGATGTCCTGATGGTGAGAATCCTTGTCCTGCTCATGCAGAACAAGGAAATCGATGTTTTAGTAAGACCTAAAAATGGTGGTAAAGTGAACAGCATGGAGCATATCGCTTTTCCCAGTCACTGAGGAGGTAGGATGAGGTATAACACTTGAGTCACCCATATCTGTAGATGAGTATGAAAATGGCTTCATGTCAGGCAAATCTCCTAAAGTGGAAAAGTTGCACAGTAGAGTCAGGAAACCAGTCCCATTTTACAGTGTGCAAAACTGTGGCACTAATGGTCAGATATATATATAATGGCCAAATATGTATAATGGTCAAATGATTAAAGGAAACCAAAGTAAAACACTTTTCTTTGGGGAAGTGTGGAGAAGTGCTTCAGCTTATGGACTGCAGAGGGTGTGAACTGCTGACCTTTTAGGCAGTTTGGAAATAACCACAATGTTTCCATGTGATTCCATTGCAAGGTCAAATAAAGGGAAGGTGTTTATATATGGCTGGAAGAAGGCTACAGTGAAACTGCCAACAGATACTTAATTGTGATATAATGGTATCATATAAAATGCTCATGAAGAATAGCAGATCTGCCTAATTTGGTTACAGGGTACTAAATCAGAAGTACCCCTGAGAGGCCAATCTGAGACCAAGCTCACTGTATTTTCTCAGACACAAGAAACGTTAAACAGGAGCCTGGTTTATACCCTAATTATGGATTATATCTAGTGCTAATTTTGGAGGCTAGGTAATTCTGTTATTGGATCTGCTTCAGATATTGTAGGAAATAATTTAATATCCAGCACAGATGGGACACCACTGTTTTTATTACTGTGCAGGTGAAAAATGATAGTAGCGCTGAAAATGATTTTGGCAAATGTGCAGGTACCTAGACTATGTCTAGCACTAATTAACAGGTATCTCAAGGGAGCTTTGTGCTGAAACCTTGTCAGCCATAAGTTCCATCCTTCTATTCCTCTCAGATCCTTAGGGTAAGATTTTCAAGTGTTGTTTGTTGACTTCCATATGTTTCCACTGAGTTCAGTGCAAAAAACTCTGGTTGGCATCAGTGAGACTAGTTAAGGTACTGCTGAGTATAGAAAGTGTCAGAGTATAATTAACACTATCATAAGGTGGTTTTAAAGATTGCTGCAGACTTATTGGTGGCCGAATAAGCGCAATACTTGAAAAGTATTTAGAATCTGGTTTTTCTGTCAAATCTTTCTATATATATAGAAGACGTTTTAACTACTTTAGGACTGTGCTTGATTCTGTAACTGTGTGTCCTTGGTTCAGCAGTTGCAGTCATTTTTCTCCTTAGTAGCCTGTGCAGTGCTGTGCTTTTGAGTTTCAGCCTGATGTTTTTAGTTGTTGCTCAGTAATGTTTAGTTTGACCAAAGACTCTCTGAGTCTCATGCTCTGCCAGGGAGGAGGGGAAGCCAGGAGGAAGCAGAGACAGGACACCTGACCCAAACTAGCCAAAGGGGTGTTCCATACCACAGCATGTTGTGCCCACTATATAAACTGGGGGCAGTTACCCAGAAGGGCTAGATCACTGCTTGGGTCGGGCTGGGTATTGGTTGGCGGGTGGTGAGCGGTTGTATTCTCTTCCCTTGTTATTTCCCTTATCATTATTATTCTTGGTGGTAGCAGTGGTTTTGTGCTATACCTGAGTTACTGGACTGTTCTTAGCTCAACCCATGGGAGTGACATTCTTTCGATTCTCCTCCCCATCCCTCTGGGAGTGGGGGAAGGAAGAAGAGGGGGAGTGAGTGAGTGGCTTAAACTGCAACACTGTGTTTACGTTGTATAGCTAGTCTGTCAGCTACAGATATGAACACTGTTCACTGTAAATCTCCACCAAAGTGCTAAACTTGTGAAATATGTACTGAATTCACTCTTGTTTATGTCTATTGATTTTTGCCAGGGACTGCTGTATAGTTTGGTTGGTGCTCAGGGGAATGAGAGACTTGCTGTGATGAATCTTGGCTATAAACATTACCAAGGCATTAATAACTACCCACTTGATTTGGAGCTCTCATATGCTTATTACAGTAATATTGCAATAAAGACATCACTGGATCAACACACTATAAAAGGAGAACAGGTAAAATAGTTAAAAGTCTGTCTGAGCTCATTTTCTGTGCAAATGACTTCATATATTAGTTACATGGCCAGAATGTTTTTGCCTTGATTTATAAATACTAGCTCATCTGATTGATGTTCCTGCCCATGGCAGGGGTGTTGAACTAAATGATCTTTAAAAGTCCCTTCCAATCCAAACCATTCTATGATTCTATGAGTGTTACAAAATCATCCAAATTGTAAGTAGGTATCATTACTCTGTTTCTTAGTAAGGGGGAAAACAAATCAAAGTTAGGCTCAAATCCTCAGAGTTGCCCACATGCCTGTCTTTCAGTAAAGTCTAAGTCTTGTTCTTGGGCTCTAATTCCTCGCTCAGATTTTTTAATTATTAATTGGGTATGTTTACTAAGCAACTGATCTGCTGTTTCATTAGCCAAACATCATAAAGTTCGTGGAAAAGATGGAATTGTCCTCTCCATACTTACACTTTTCTGTAATCTAATGGAAAGATTTAACTGTTAAATAGCTGTCTGATGAGATAAAGTTGCAGTAAAATGATTTTAGAATGCTAAACAGGAGGCAGCACAACTTTATCAAAACCAGAGATATTTTTCTAACTAAAAAATCAGCAGACAGCACCTAGGTAAGAGTGCTGTAGGGCAGGTCTTCATCAAGCTTTCTTCCAGCTTCCTTTTTTATCTTTAAAGAGAGATTTCTATAGAAACTGAAAAGTCTTAAAAGGCTTAAAAGCATTTCTTTGCCATTATTGAGTGCATTTAAAACTACAAAGGTGTGGGGAAAGCGGGCTCAGTTGTTGACGCCTTGGCATATCTTTCCACTGTAGAGTGGACTTGCAAGTTATGTGCTGTAAGAAAGCAGTAAGTGGTTTTACACTGGATGAAAGGATGGGTCTTAATGCACTGGCCAGTAGGGGGGTGGGGGGAATTTTAAAACCCAGAATTGATCTCCAATTTTCAGGGATAATCAGGAAATAGGTAACCTTTTTTAGTAGCAGATGTATGAATTCATTGTGTAATCATTATTTTTTTTCTGTTCACCTGCTCTTCAGGCATTTGTTGAAACAATAAGGCTGATGGATGATGAACTGCTAAAAGCTCAAACAAAAGAAAATGGTGATGTCTTTATGTGGTTAAAACATGAAGCAACAAGAGGAAATGCAGCTGCACAGGTATGAAGTAATACATTTCCCTTTCTTTGTTTTATACCCACGTCATGTAAGTATATAGACTATGTAGGAAAGTTGTGGAGGAAAGCAGACAGATGTTTTCTCCTTCCACCCTGAATTGCTTCTTTTTATGAGCTTAAACTATTTCCCATGTTTCTCTCTGATAATATCCAGTGACCATGCGAAAAGCCATTACAGTCATAGAATAGTTAGGGTTGGAAAGGACCTTAAGATCATCCAGTTCAACTCTGCTGCCATTGGCAGAGACAACTCACCCTAAACCATGTCACCCAAGGCTCTGTCCAGCCTGGCGTTGAACACTGCCAGGGATGGAGCATTTACCACTTCTTGCAGCAGCCTGTTCGAATGCCTCACCACTGATGATGCAAAGGAAAAGGGAATTGTTGTCAAGACATAGCAACCTCCTTCTCTGATCATTTTCCCTGGCTTTGTATTTGACATGGTGCAGTTATTGCTGCTTAATCTGACACCAGGAGCAATATGTTGTAATACTGAGCCATTGCAAACATCAAGTCTGCTCTGTCACTTACCTCTCTGCTTACATCAAGCCAGACTTCCATGGTACTGACAGCTGCAAAAATTAACCTTGATGTAGATTTAATATCAGTATATTTCACCACTGGGAAGCCCTCTGAATATTCCTGATAACCAATTGTTTTCAAACTGTTGAGGATGTATACCTAGTTTCTTCACACATTTGCAGGCTTAAATAGGTTTTACAAGTCTGATCCTACAATTCTATACTAGCATTTATAACATAAGAGATTACATTGTTTTCTTCTAGCAACGATTGGCTCAGATGCTTTTTTGGGGACAGCAAGGAGTGGCAAAGAATCCCGAAGCTGCAATAGAGTGGTATGCAAAGGGTGCAATAGAAACAGAAGATCCAGTGTTAATATATGATTATGCCATTGTGTTATTTAAGGTAAGTCATGTTTCACAGTCTCCTTTTAAAAATATCATTCCTATGAGGTGGATGTTTGTAAGTTATCTGCAGTGATTCATTGTGAGAATGTATACAGATGCTTTTAGATTTGCTCTGAAAATCAATGGTTATGAAACTAGTATTGATTTTTACCCTACATGCACAACATTTTTAAAAATGGCAGGTTTGAAGCAGTTATATCACTTTGTTCCTACCCAGATGCAGGATCAAAATACCACCTAAATTGTGGATCCTAAGTTTTCCTAATGGCTTGTCACCTAAAAATTCTAACCTGCTAGTGGGCATAAACCTTGGGGTAGAGATGTAGGTGAAAGTTTGATCCTTTCTCAGAATGGCTTTTATTAGACCTCTGGAACTTTTGGTTGTTTTTGGGGTTTTCTTTGATTAGGAATTAAATAGTCTCTGCATGCAGTTAGTTGTACCCTGCTAGAAGCAGTAGACAGCAGAGGCTAAACTCAGGCATAACTCCACCTGAGTGAGGTAAGTTGAATCAGCTAAGCAGTATCACCCAAACCACATTCAACAGTACTGGAGGTTAGAGATATTAGTGAAGAACCGTTAGGTCTTTGTCTCAATCTTTTGGCTGTAGAGGGCTGTTCTCTACTAAATGCTTGCTTAAGTTTTGCCTGTGTTAATTTTGAGCTCTCATACCTATTAATTCCATGTCTGAAATTAATTTTTATGAGTATCATCAGCATGGTGTCTATGTATTTCCTCTGGAGACACTCTGTCATCCTTTTTCAGGAAAGATGAGAGCTCTTACTCATTGCCAAATTGTGAACAATCTGTGTACCTTGGAATGCTAATTATTCTTCCTTAGTTGCTGAAAGTGAAAGATCTGTGATGTTATTTGCCCATAAAAATCAGTTGGATCAACTGGTGAAATATATTTTCCTGGACTGAATCATTGAGATTCTGAATAACACATAGTAAACAACAGTATCAATTTTAAAATGCCGTTTCAATGTGTATATGTGAATTTTAACTGGGTAGTATTCTGTATTTGTGAATTTCTGTGAATTTCTGTATTTATAAATTGTTTCACATATGTATTTTGTAGGGCCAAGGTGTGAAAAAAAATACAAAACTTGCTTTGGAATTAATGAAGAAGGCAGCAGCCAAGGTAAAGTGTAATAAATATTTTATTGTAAAAGTCCTATACCAGATGCTAATAAAAATGAACTCTGATTTATATAAAATGCCTGTTGCCATACCTGTGTGTAAATACTGGTTGTTTCTCCAAGTGTCTTCACCATGAATGGTGAAAGCCTTTATTTCCCCAAACTGGCAGACTAGACCACTCAAAATCAGCCAAAACCTCCATGGAAGAAAAAAAATTCCTTCTACTTACATCTTTGGAATTTGATGATAGTTAAGTGACTTACAGAGTGAATAGTTGATCCAGGAGTATGGTTTTGCCTCATGTTCCTAAGCACTTTTTTCAGACCTTACTGGGTATGTTTTTCACAGTGGTGCCTATCAGGACTTAAAATTTTGACATGGTGATCTCTCCACAGCCAAGTAGAGAGAACTGGTGTCTTTGAATATCCATGCTAGCAGGTTTTGCTATAATTACAGTGTCTTTAAGTTTTAAAGTGGATGAAAAGGAGTGAAGACTGAGGTCTAGATTGTACTTCCACAGTCTGCACTAAGTGATTATGTATTCCTTCAGCACAAGAGCTGAATGCAGAAGAATGGTGGCTTCCTGTCCAACCACCCTGGAGCTGTGGTGGTTTCTGGCTATAAGGCCAATTCTCTTCTTAGAGTTAGAACCCCTCAGGGAATGCTGGTGGCTGGAAAATGACTGCATGTGCTCTCCCTGACCACCTCTTCACTACTTCAGGGAGAAGACCTGGGTGTTTTCAAGGGTTCTGGTCCTTAGTATAAAAATAAAAGAGTGCCTAGAACTTGAATACCTTCCTAGCTCTTAGAAGCAGGACTAGTGAAATTACTGACAATGACAATAGGGCTTCATTGCTGACCACCATCAGAAAAGAATTGTGCCTGTTCTATCATTGCTTTGAAACAGGAGAAACTGCCTGTTCTACTGCCTGTTTGGAAAAAGCTTGAGTAAATTGATTGGCTTTCACAGTGTGATCAAAATTTCCTTATCCTCAGGATCTGAGGAACAGATGCCAGGAAGCATCCTAGAGACAATAATTTCATTACTCTCCTTGAACCGAGTAACTTACGCTTTTATTCTCTGGTGCAAATTTTCTATACAAAATTAACATAGAATAACATAGAACCATCAAAGAGTTAGGGTTGGAAAGGACCTTAATCATCTAGTTCCAACCCCTCTGCCATGGGCAGGGACACCTCAACTAAACCCATAATTACTGAAAAATTTAACTGCTTTTGCGCTTTTTAATGGGTAAGTTAGTAACACGGTTTAAACCTGAAAGGAATAATTTTCCACAAGGCCTTTGTAAGTGCCAGTAGTATGCAATTGTTTCTATAGAGATTGCATAAGGAGACTAGTATAGAAGCCAGCAGTAGCAAGCAAGTAACTCATATTTGTGCACTGAGATTTTTTTATGTAGTTTTTACCTTATGTCACTGTTCTGGTTCTTGGTTGTTATTAAACATACATTATAAAATAGGAGTAAACAGCATGTTTGTGTTTATTGGTAGAGAGTAATTTGAACTGCTGGCAGACTTACAGCCACCATATGACCCACCAGTTTACGCAATGAGACAGTGACTAATGGCAACCAAAATAAAATCTGTCCCAGGAAGACTTTCTCATCTTGATCCATAGTTATTGATGCAAAGATGCAACTTAGTAATAGCATGTAGGACTCTCTTAAGTCTGGATGGTGTTGTTCAAATGCATTTTGAAAACAGCATCACAGAGTTCTGTGTTCATTGCTTCTTAGTCATTCTCATGGAAATAGTCTAGTTTAAAGGCAAGGGTTTTGATTGCTAATCCTGTTCACACGAACAGATGTCCTGGTTTGGTTTTGTAGAGAAAACCAATTAAAAGTTCACAATTTTTTCTTGTTAGCAAGTACAAATCTGTAGAATGAGACAACAGTGGAGCACTGAAGTCATGATTCCTTGCTTTTAGTATGAGGCCACAAGGAAAAATAAAGTGAAAAAAAGCCAGTGAACCTTTGTATCTCTTAATCCCAGATGAGCGTAATTTTGGCTGGATCCTTGTGCATCCAGGCATCTAGAATTTAGGCAGGGTCGCAAGAGCACCTGAAGTTGAGCAGCAGGTTGGAACTGCAAAATAACCCAAAGTAGAATCAAATGTGTGACCTGAGACCGCTCCTCTCCTTCCCTAAGGGCTTGCCCCAGGCAGTGAATGGATTGGGATGGTATTACCACAATTTTAAAAGAGACTACAGAAAAGCAGCTGAACACTGGTTAGTTGCTGAAGAATTGGGAAATCCAGATGCATCATACAACCTTGGAGTCCTTTATTTAGATGGAATTTACCCTGGAGTGTCTGGTAGAAATCAAGTAAGTAAATATTTAATAGTACCATTACCATATCAGGACCCAGTTTAGAATTTTTTACTTTGTTCTTGAGACTGCTGTGTTTGCTCGGAGTTGAATTTTGATACCTTTTATCACAAACAAGGCTGTTACTGGGGAATTCAGTCAGAAAGAGATGTTACACAAATATCTTGGTCATACTTAGGGGTGTGTTTATGTTCCTTAATTTAGAAACAAAGCAGGTACAGGTTTGACTCTGGGGACTGTCTCTGCTTTCCTCCTTTCAGTGACAGCACCAGGATAGTGCATGCTCTCACATTCTGTGATGTTTTCATGTTCTCTCAGTTTTAAATTGGAAAGTGTATAGGCTGAAGTTGCTTTCCACAGTAGATGAAAGCAGCAGAACCTTGTTCCTGAACTTGTGAACAGCTATGCTACATTTGTATTGCTTCTGTGAACCTTAGAACTGCAGTGAAAGTCCTTCAAGCCAGACTTGAAGATGTAACTATTTAATACTGTCCTGGGAGATGGCAGTATTTTGGTTTGTCATTTTGTGACACAGCCTATTTATTAAATTTTCTCAATCACATGTGCAAAATTAATTTTCCTCAAATGAAAAGGGTCTACTTAGGTTGTATTTTTTTTTAACTAACTGGGTAGTTTACAACCAGCAGCACAAACATAATGAGAAGGCTGTAATAGATGCAAGTAGATCTTGTACTTGGAACTAAAAGATGTTTCCAGTATGGCCTTTGAGTTCTGAGATCTGGATATACTCCAGATTGAGTATTTCTGCTGCCTGCCAACAGCAGCAGTGCTTGCCAGTGTGTGCATTTGGCAAACACATTTTCCTTCCCCAAGGACAAAAATACCCATTTCAGAGTTGGCTGATTGTAAGCATACACCTAAAAGTGCCCTGTTTTCTTTATTCACCAAAGCCATAAGCAAGGAGAAGTATATTGTTATGGCTGTGATGGATACTCTGAAGACCACGCTTACTCACAAAAAACCCATATATCAATTGTTAAAAGTTTTCTGAAATAAATTATTTAAGGCTGTATGCTGCTTTGGTTTATATTACAGATTACTGTTTGTGAGGGTAAAACACGAAGAGTCACATAGTCCACCCACTTCTGCAGCTCTGGCCCTGCGTACTCAGCTTGTGTTATCTTCTGTGAACCAGTTTCAGAGGCTTGAGCCTGTGTGCACTGCTGGTCATACTGAGCATTGCTACTGCCCCCAGCCTTCACGTAGGCATGAGGTCCTGTTCTTTGGGATCTTTTATTAACTTTTATTTCCACTAGTGAATAGCTGATTTTGCTTTTGTCAGTGCACACAACAGTTGTATGCTGCCAGGTGTTAGTTAACACGTTTATACACTTTTCTATTTGATATTTCATATATTACCAGAATTTATGATTTTAAAAACGTTCTTGAGCCTCAGCTGTTAAAAAGCTAGAAAAAAGGGGGTTTATTTCATCTAAGTATGTTAAAAGTAGTTAAACTGGCTTGCCCTCATTATCCAATTGCCTCTTATAATTAATTTCATTAAATGAATCCCAGGAAATGAAACTCAATAAACATTAAAAATGCAGAGTTGCTAATTGCGTCTTGTTTTTTCACAGACAGTTGCTGCACACTATTTCTATAAAGCTGCCCAAGGTGGACATATAGAAGGGACTTTACGATGCTCTCTGTATTACATCACAGGAAATATGGAAGACTTTCCTAGAGATCCAGAAAAAGCTGTAATGTAAGGAATGAAGCCATTTGTTTAATGAGAATATATTTCTGGTGGGATTATTTTGGTTATTGATGATTTTTAAGTCCATAGACTAAAAATCTTGTACTCCATGATGTTTACCTCAACAAAAGGCTCTTCAGCAGTAAAGTTTGATCTACATGAATATGTGTATTACTTAAATCACCAGCAGATTTTGAGAAATGCTGAGTACTTCCAGTACTGTCTTTTACCAGAAAACTCTGAGAGGTTGTATCTAACAAAGCTGTGCTTACTTGATTTTCAAGAAATACCAGGCTAATGATGTGGTAGAACTGGCATTTTGCATCAAGAAAAAGGCAGATAATTAGTTACAGCACTTACTGACTTAGGTTTGTTTTCTTAAAAAAAAAAAAAAAATAATAATATTGCCAAGGAAAAAAACCACAGGATGTCTCTGGTATCCTATGGAGATGAACAAAATGTTCTCAAGTCAGTCAGCAGTGCAAGATTGATGGAGCAATTATTGTGAAATCTTATAGTTTGTCTTATGGAAGAAATCAGAAGGTGATTGTATGTTCTTTTGTGTTCATTGAGTCAGTGTGAGTTGGAATAACATTACTGGAGCACAGCTGTTCATTTTTTGTTGTTCTTTTCTATAGCTGGGCAAAACACATTGCAGAGAAGAATGGCTACTTAGGCCATGTCATCAGAAAAGCTCTCAATGCTTATCTGGATCTTTCATGGTATGTTTGCTGTTCTCTTCAAGTTCATTTTCTGTTTTCACTTTATAGCATGATAAAATAATTGACATTGGGCCATTACCTCAAAGAAAAGCACAAATAGCACCACTGAAATCAGCAGCAAAACACTTATTGACATAGAAGGAAGGATAAATGTTCCAAAGCATAATTCAACAATTCTTTCAGAATCAAGTGAAAAAGAGGGAGTTTGTAGAGGGAAATAGTGTATCTGCTGCCTGTGATTTTCATCCCGTAGTACTGTAGCTTGTAATGTGTACTGGATTAGCCAGAGGAGCACCTTTTGCTTTTAACGTTCCTTCTGTTCCAAAAAACATATTTTGCTTTCTCCCTTCTGTCGCAAATACTCAAGCTGCTGGACTGTGTGTGTTCTTTTTTTGTATGTGGTTAATACTACCTTCTCTGTAAAGTATGGTAGGAGGCTGCAATATCCAGTGAGCCAGCAAAGAGGTTTCAAAGTAGCTTCCAGGTTAATGCTCCATTTTTGCAGTGACCTGTAGGCATGAGTATCAGATACTGTATATGCAGGCATCACACTGTCATACGTAATTAAGACAATGGCTTGTTTAGTCCTGAAGCCTTGCCCTGCTAATAGTTAGTGCTTCAAGCTTAGGAGGTCTACAAGAAACTGTCAGTGGATTGTTCTGAAGTAACTGAGACTTGACCTCACTTTTTAACAGTGAACAACTCTCTTTTAGTATTTTTGTAGCATGCTCTGGTGTACCGCATACAGTTGCATTAAGATTCTGTGAATGTGACAGGGCATTAAGATCCCAGAACATCTGGTCTCTACAGTTAGGAGGAAAAGTTCTGCTGGAGTCTCACTTGAGATGCCAGTGATCAGGATTGTATGGGTACTTACTTACAGATACTGGTCCTAGTCATCTCTAGTTACAGGAGTATGTTCATGTTGAAAACTTTGGTCCTGAATATTTCTTCATATATCTCGCATGCATGTAAATTGTTACACTGCCAAGCAGACCAAACAGTGTATTCCTGGGTTGTTGGTGTCAGCAGCCATGTGTGCTACACACCTGTTAGTCATGGTGGTTTGATTCTCAGTGGCTGATTTAAAGGCCTTAAATGTAGAAATTTTTCTGAATTGTCCTTCGAGACTTAGGGATCAGAAGAACTGACTTCCCAGCTTAGATATCCTGAATTTGTTCTGTGGTGCCAGGGTACAGGGCAAATACGAGGAATAATTTGTAATCTTTCAGAAGCAGCTGGGGAGCAAGAGTTTATGCCTGCCAGTTCTGTAACTGCTTTGCAATTTCATGTGAAATTTGCTTAAGCACCTATTCTTGAAGTCAAATGTATATTTAACTGTATTTACTTCCAGTCTGTGGAGAGAATCACTCGAAGCATGACCCTTTAATAGGAAGTTTTAGTAGGAAAAAAGTTCACCAAGTGGTTATTTTTTTTTTTCATCATGTAATCTTAAGGACTTCCTCTTAATTTTGCATATTTAGTCTTCATAATACTGAGTAGATACAGGGCAGAATGTTATGCTCTCCTCTGGAGCATGCATGAACAGTGTTGTACCGCTTGTCGTATTGCAATAATGAATTACTTTACTGCGAATGCAAAATTAGCTTTTATTACTTGCTTTACAGTCATAGAAAGAAAAGGGAAAAGACTATCAAAGTAGTTGGATATGTGATTGACATATATATGCATCTAAGTTAATGATGTATTTTTTAGTAGAGGACGTAAGAGTCTTTTAAGAATATTTTATATAAATATTTAAATAGGTAATTGGCCTTTAATATCGATTCAACTTTATCATCAGTCTTGCACATAGAGTAAATGCCCACTGGATCCAATCTAGCGTCAATGCAAGAGAGAAATCTGCAAATCCTCGAGATCCGGCATGGTTTGTTACACCAAGCATTGCCAGTAGGTGTAGCTGTTGCATGGGCTTGTCAGCCAAAGCTTTGAAACTTTGTACCAAAATTTTGCTCTTAGGTAATTTTTATCAGTTTATTTAGTGGGGTTATTTTACTTTAACTGAAAAGATTTTTGTTAAGTTTTTCACTAATTTCCTTTATCTACTGTTAGGCATGAAGCTTTGCTGCATTATATATTAGCAGCTGAAACTGGGATTGAAGTGTCACAGTCCAATTTAGCACATATTTGTGAAGAAAGACCGGTAAGTAAATGTCTTCACAACTAAAAGGAACACTTCTCAATGATAATGTGATTCTAATCTCTTATCTGTGATATGAATGGATCAATTACTATCTTTTCAGGACCTAGCAAGGAAATACCTAGCAACTGATTGTGTTTGGAGATACTACAATTTCTCTGTATCTCAAGTCAATGCACCATCATTTGGTATGTGTAAGGAATTCTTTCTGAATTTTAATTTTACCTTTCTTTGTTTGCTTGTTATCATTTCTGTGTGAGTGAGCAAGTTAAGGGAAGAGTATTCTCTACTTATCATACATTTCCTTTTTAGTGTTTCAGTGGGAATATCGGGGGAAAAAATGTATTCCAAGTGTTTGGTTTCCACACAGGTTTTCTGAGAGTTTCCTTTATATGGCATAAAATTGATAAAATAGGAATAAAATGGCATAATAAAAAGCCAAGCCCTGAGAATGGGCTGGATATTGAGGAGCCTGAGCAATTGACTCAAGGTTTAAAAAAAAAAAAAAAGGTAGACTTTACAAGCTCATGCTTTTTAGTTTATCAAAGGCAAAATCCGAAAGCAAATTTAGTTCTGTATCATAATTGAGTCATGAGAAACTAATGAAGGCTAAAGTAGCCCTTATCTAATTTACTATGAGTTTTTCTGTTAAGGTACAGAGTTTATCAGCATTGGCGCAGCTTGTTTGGGGGAACTGAAGGATTCTCTATTCTTTTTTTTTTTTTTTT
>NDXB01007367.1:121116-155852 GCA_002631895.1 Agapornis roseicollis | reverse complement strand
TACCCAAATAGTTAAAGAAATTGAGTAAAACCAAATTTTTTTTTTTTTTTTTTTTTTTTTTTAAAAAAAAGAAGATTTAAGTGTTTTTTAAAAAAGCACATGAAAAATAGAGTGTAAAAATAATTCAGGCTGCTAATTTAAGTACACAGCAGTGCAGAGACTGAATATCACATTGATACAGCCTGAAACCACAGGAGCTGGCAAACCCTGTTAGCTTTTGTGAAGAGTTTGTAGATGCCTTGGCAAGGTGCACTTTGGCTGACCCTTTGGCAAATCCAATGATGCAATATTAGAGGAGCTTCTGAAGTTCAGACTCACGGGGTGAGACTGATTCAAACACTTGCTGGATTCAACAGTGTTAGAATTTTATTACTTTATCTCTTCCTCACATGAGTAACATAAGGGGAATTTTATCTGTGACTCCTCTCTGCTTTAGGAGAGGATCAAATCCCCAGTGCAGGGCCTGGGATAGAGAGTCTAACCCTGGCAGAATTAATTTTCAGTCCTGCTTTATCAGTGCAGCTCTCCAGGCCAGGCTGAAATGATGCAGTTGTTGGTGTGGTGTAGGGGAGTTCTCTTCTTGATGATTCACTACAGTGTTCATGGCCTCTGCTGCCATCGGGTCAGTGACCAGCTTGCTTTCTGGAAGAGCTCTGCTATAGTCCCCTGTAAAAACAAGTGGGATTTCTAAATACACAAAGCAAGGTATAAAAATGTTTCAAACCATTTGGGGAATGCTTAGGTCAGATAAGCATCCCCATGATCATGGGGGGATCGTTTTAAGCCCTTCAGCCTAGATTACTGCAATGTCATGCTTTCTCTTGTCTGGTTCAATGCCCACCCTGTTGGAGCATTAATTACTGTACAATATCACAGAAAGATATTTGTAAAACATTTGCTGGGCACTGCTCTCTTCTAGACCAGGATAATTCTATACCTACTGTTGTCCTGAGGTGGGTTGGCTTTGAAACTAACAAAATTATCATTAGCAAAGTTCCATAACTTTGGGGGTGGGCTCAGCCACCATAGTGACAGGTACAGAACAAACACTCAAGACAGCATGGTTTTAAGTCTCATCAAGTTAGTAGGGCTAACCTGAATAATAAGGCTACAGGTTGCCCAAAGACAGATTCAGCAAGTGAAGAGGAAATGTAGTCTAAAGTCTCTCAGTTTTTGTGAAAATAGCAATATCATTCATTCATGAAAGAGAAATCATGAGAAGTTTCATCCAGGAATAAATATTTTCAGTGGGCAGGCTGATGCGAAGTAGCCACAGAGATAACTAGACAGAAACACTAGAATTACTATTACCTTCTCTGTCACATTAATAGTTGGTTAATTCCATTTCCACAACTACTGTCAATGACCTGGTTTCTTCAACAGCTTATTTGAAGATGGGTGATTTCTACTACTACGGTTACCAGAACCAGTCTAAAGATCTTGAGCTCTCAATGCGGATGTATGCACAAGCTGCACTAGAGGGAGATTCACAGGTGGGTCTGCAGTCATAATGTGGATAATGTGCATCAGAGCTTAGAACAATAGAGGATTTATCTGAGACTGCTTATTCTGCTTGGCTACCTCTGCACTGAAGAAGCCTGCTAGAATAAGCTATTACTATTTCAGAATACTATGCGAGTCAGTAATTGCTGTTTCATGATAACAGAAAGTAAACCTACCATAGATGGACAGTCACAGAATTTGGCTGGTTTGAAAGCTAGAACTTAATGGCTCAATTGAGTGCTGTTTTACCTTGGCACAATTGATTCTGTTGTAACCTTGGTAATTTTGCTGCTGCAAAGAGGAACAATTAATAGACTGCTGAGTTATGTTCCAGTCCTATCTTCTGCTATTTTAGGGTGCAAACAAGAAGACTGGCCTCTTTCCCTTGGTATACCATGTGAATCCTAGGGTAAATTTTGTTTGCTCCATCAACAAAAGCTTCATCTTAAAATGCTTTATAATTTAAAGATACACCATAGCATGTTGCCAAACACATGCAGTGTTTCAACTCTGAATTTCCTGCCCTCAGATCTTCCTGAAGTATCCTGGGTGCAATATTCTGTTCTCACTGTCCCTATGAAGATGTCCTCAGACAGTATCTCATATGTTAATTTATTAGAGGTAGTATAATTGAGTTCTGTTTTGAGGATACTGGCACAAAACATTACTGTTAAACTAGCAAAGGAAAGAAGAGGTGGCTGAACTTTTAAAGTATGAAAACTGAAGTGATGGGGAACTTTGTAATCCTTCTCATGTACTCACCTTCATGGCTCTAAGAGATATAGAGGTGCCTAAGACTTGTCCAAGCAATCAGAACTGCAAGATTAAGGACTTAGATTGTATAAAGAAAAATTCTGCTCTCAATTTCACTATTCAGATTGCTGTTGATCTACAGAGCTAGGTGGACAGGAATGAAACAGGAATCCATTTCTACTTTCAGTCTGATAAAAGATTACAGTTTGATATGGTGGCTGCGTTTAAAGAATAATTAAAGTAAGAGAGCTCAGATCTTTTTCCAGATGACTTCTAAGAAAACAGTGTCACAACAAATCAGTGCTAATTATTTTGCATTTTTAGTATTTACCTGGGTTATGTTTAGGAGAGAAGGCTTTAATAATTTCTCAGTGAAGATCACATTAGACTAAATGAGTTTATAGAACACATAATTATTTAGATACTTGATGCTTACAATAAGCCTTAAATATATATATGAAAATTTAATGGTTAAGAAGTGTGTATGATTTTTTTATTGTTAGGGTTTCTTTAATTTGGCCCTGGTCATAGAAGAGGGCAACTCCATACCTTCCTACATTCTGGATCACTTGGAAATTGATCAGGCATTACATTCTAGTAGTATGTCACTTCTTCAGGAACTTTATTACAGGTGAGTCTTTTTTCCCTTTAATCAGCATCTTCTGGTTTTCCATGTCAGTAGCATTTACTATGGAGAACAGCAACTCCTGTAATTATTAACTTGGTTCACTTTTATGGTTTAAGGCAGGTTAAGGTCAACATGCTTGAAATGTTTAAATTACCGAAATATTTCAGTTTATGCCTTTTAAAGAGACTGGATTATATGTAATTACCTGAAATAGCAGGGACTGGATTTAATGATCCAGGAGGTCTTTTCCAATGTATTTAATATATAATATTACATATATATTTAAGTTTCTTAGTTAAGCACTGACGATTTGTATACAGTCCAAAACAATCTTTTAATGCTAAATAGAGCATAATTTAATACAGATCTTACAAATACATAACTGGGATAAGAGCAGTCCTTCATATTTATTCTGCAAAGACATTCCAGCCTGCACAGATGATCTGGCACAGAATATTAGATAGGGAAGAAGGTTCCCATTCTGCTGCCTGAACTGCCAATACAGCACTTAACTTAGGTTTTATTTACCTGTGTAGAGCAGCATGTGTTGGAAAAAAAAAAGTGGGAATGGAACACTTACACAATACTTGGTCAATTTGTGGAATTGCCTCTCAGATATTTAAAGAAGGAGAAGCTGAAAGTGAGGCTGTGAACTGGACATAAGTGGTTATCTTCTGTTTTGCTACAGAGTATTGTGTGATCAGAAAAGAAAGTGGAGAGGATATCAGCATCAAAATGTCATTTGTTGATTCCCCACCAACCCACTGAAATTGTTCTTCACTGCAGTTACCCTGAACTTGTACCCTAAATGACCTCCACTACACATGAAATTACTAGTCTGATAATTAGAACTTCTGGACCAGCTGGCCCATCTGGGATTGTAAGCTTGAGCCTCAATTCTGCCTTTACTTGGGCTGAATCCATCTGCTTTGCAGTGAGAGTAATTCCAGAGTGGACAGTGCTGCGGGCTTTTCCCATCCTCATACACTTTTGTCCAGAAGGGCACATACTTTTTTTAAAATATATATATGTAACACAGAATTTTACATTAAAATATATAAATTTTATATATACAATTTTTTATATGAAAAAAATCCTGTGTCTGTGTGCACACCTCACCCCTCCTTCCTCAGCTTGATTGAAAAGATTCAATTATAGCTTAAAATAGGTGCCTGTGATTTAGCTGTCTAAACACCCTTAGTAGGCAAATTCACAATTGATGGAACTGAGAAAGCTGCTCACTCAGCTCACTCCACAACAGACACCTTGTAGCTGGTCAGCTAAAGTGCTCTTTGAGCTCTGACTGCATTGTGTAGCACTCCATTGTCTCTAAATGGGGTTTAGACACCACAATCCTGCATAGGCAACTAAATTTTGTACATCTAATCCTAAATTAAGTCCTAATGCTGTTGACGCATATTAGTTAGAAGCAAATGTGTTTGGTACAGCTTTGTACTGTGGCTGCTTGACAAGGGTAGCCTGGATGCTTAGACTCATTGTATACTAACAAGAAAATAAAAAATATACTCCTAGGATAAGGTATTCTGTGCTCAGTGAGGTTCATCTGGTGTAGCTCTGAATTTGTACTTCACCATCTGTGAGATAGTGATAATATCTGCTTGTTTTCCTGGGTTACTGAGGTTTGCTGCAAACCCACTGAGAATTCCCAGATGACTAGCGCCATTGTAAAGGACTAATTAGTTGTTTCAATCTTCTCGTAGGTGCTGGAATAATAGTAACCAAGAATCAATTAGTCCGTGCTCATTAGCATTGCTTTATTTTTACATGAGAGTTTTCTGGAACAGTATTTTGCAGTCTACTCTGGTATGTATTGCTCCTTTGGTACATATAGAGTTCAGTTGGAGCAGTACCTTGGTTTTGCACTGCTGTAATTATGTTTTTAATCTTACTGTCACAGATCTACTTCATGGGAACCTTTCTTTTATCAATTCTGGTTGCATTTGCAGTGCAGTATTTTCAGTCTTTATCTGGTAAGTATTTGAAGTTTATGCCATAGTAAAACTGAAGAAAGTAGATTTATCTTTGTATTTCAGTAAAATCTTTAAAATAAAAGGAGGTGGTTTAGATTTGGTAGAGGTACCTCTGAACAGCAACTTTTGACACACAAATCATCTTTTGATTGTTGAAAAGGGGTGGATGAGGCAAGACATAGGTTTAAAGCTCTTGCTTTCTGTAGAGTGTCCCTTGGTAAAGAAGACTTAATAAAAGCATTAACTGCAAGAGATTGTGACGGTAAATAGGAGATTATTTCCCATGTCCTAGCATGCAGTATCGTTAGCGTAATTACATGACTGATTTCATGTACAGTCTCTGCAATATGCAATGAGACTGTGTTCCCTATTTCATATAAACTCTATCCATTCAGATACAAGATGGGAGGAAAAAGTGAGGTGATAAATCAGAGTAACTTAGGAGGAGGCAGTTCAGCCTCTTCAGATCAGTTACAGAGTCAGTATATATATTCAGTCAGCTCTTGCAGACTCCTCCTGTCCTAAAATAGAAAGTTTTTCTGTATGCTGTTTTTTTTTCTGATGGAACAAAGAATATTAAGGGACAGAGAGCCAAATGCCAGGCTTCAGTCTATTAAAACTCCAATTATTTCTTTTTACCATATTGAAGGAGCTATCAGAAACAAAACTACATTGCTCAGGAAAGGGGAAAAAACCTCTACCATCCCCTACAAAAATAACGAGTCATCATTTAAAAAGCACTACCAGCTCCAGCCAAGTGTTTCACTTAAGATTGCAAGACAGGACCTTGACGGGGATGTTGTGAAAAGAGTATTTCCAGTTATGGAAATAATTTCTTCCACTAAATGCATTTTATTAGGCCTGGTAGGCAGTTTATGGTTATTCAGAAAATACTACTTTCTGACATATTTCTGTAATAAAATGCAGAAAAAAGTTACTTTCCACGTTCACAACCTACACCTGTAGGGAATAGCATTTACAATAATCCCCAAAACAAAAAAACATTAAATGTAAAAAGATTATTTGAATTCTGTAATTCCTAGGTAGCACATAAGATATGTAGCTGTGAATAATACATTGACTAATTATGAAACCCCACTTTATTTCTTACCAGCTATAATTTATAGAAGTTGGGAATCATACTACATATATACAAAGTATACAGTTAAAGTTACAGTTATTCTTCCTTCAGTATTTCCTAACCATTGCATATTATCCTTATATGTGATTTTATATATACATTTAAATATTTAGAAATATACTTCCTTAGATGCAGTGGGGTCTTTTTTAATAATTTCTTTTGATGTTTTTCCAAAGCCCGTAATTCTTCTGGAGCAAGAGCAGAACCATCATCAGATGAACTTTCTTCCTCAGGAAGTAGCAATGAGGATGCTACCAGACTCATACAGCAAGATGAATCTACATTTTCAAACAATTTAGCACAGCAGGAGTCATACCCTCAGAATCCTCTTGTTATGAGCTGAAGTGTAGTTTTCTTAAGGTTGGTGTCCCATTGGGAAGATGGGATATGAACAGCTACAAATCTAAAAACTAGCAACCAACCCTATTAGTGGCATTAATAATGCAGTCCAACAGTTAAAATTGTGGGGAAATTCACTGATACGATTTCTCCACTATAGAGGAAAACCATTCCTATAATTTAACACTCCAAAAAGATAACGTAATTATTTCTGTCGCCAATACATGATCATGCTGTATTTCATTGGAGGACTTGAAGAAAGCTTGCAAAGTCTTTGCCTAATCGAAGAATGAGGAAACCTCCCACCAGTTTTGATGATGAAGAATTTTTACTTGCATATCTAATGTCTTATGAAATTGGCATTTTTTAAGTGTATTATACTAGTGAAGTTAAAGATTTTTCCAAGTTGGAAGCATGAAAATCACAGAAAAGTGAAACCTGGCCACCAACACTTTCAAAGTGCCATAGCACACCAGCCAAGGCTTCGGTACATGCAGTGATAACAATTTGGATTTTGGCATTTTATATTCCATCTCAACTCTTAGATGGGAAATAATGTTTTATTTTGAAAGAAAAACACCAGGGAGATTTGCAATAGGATCATAACACAGGAGTTTTGCTGGCTGAACCTTGGGCAAAGTTTCATGAGTTTCAGCAGTTTCCTGGACAAAGAACACTTTCTGGCCCTGCCAAGAGCCACTGATCAGACAAAGTAACTTCCCTAATGAATAAATAGAAGAATATTTAAGTGTGAACAGGTGACACCTCACAAAGTGAGTGAATAATTTATTTTTGGATTCTTCCATCTATAACATTGGCAAGGATTTATTTCATGTTCTGCAGTAACTCTTAAAAACACCTATTTAAGTGACAGTTTATTTGTTAAAGTTTAGATGGGATATATAGGTAACAAGTACAGAGTGCAAATGCCTTCTGTCTCATTTTAAATTGTCTATTAAGTGGCTGTAGGAAAGGCCTGACCTTTAAAGCAGGTATGCCTGCACCTCTGCAACATGATGTAGATCACAGGTTATAAATTGCACCAATCTATGCATTATTGAGGGTTAAATCCACTCTTCTTGCACTACATTATTTACTCTTGTAAATAAAAATATTTTTCTAATTCAGCTTGTATGTGGAGGGTTTTTTTGAAGCACCTCTGAGATGAGATAGCATCTTGCTGTTTCAGATTCTCAAGAACAGTATCTAGGTGTCTGTTTTCCTAACTTCAAATGGGACAATCAACTCTTGCTTTTTTTGAAGAATACAGCATTCTGGAAAAGTTTTTGTTGGTTTTCAAGCAAGACATAGGAGTTTTCAATAAGAAAGAATGGGTTAAAAGGAAAAAGCCTCCAAACAGCACAAGAGATTAGTATATGCATATACACATACACACATCAAGGTATTTTTCAGTTCCAGGAAATTGGAAATTCAGGTGTGTGCTTTTCATGTATAACCAATTATTTGGAAGTGTTACAAAGGAGTTTCACTTGTACATACTAAACTGCTCTTGGCTTTCAGAGGTTATGTGTTGTGCTTTTGATATCTACCACAAATGGCTCACCATCATTTTTGAGTCTGAGTTGCAAAACCTTGTGCAGCTAAACTTGATTCAAAATTCCTTAACACAAATGTATGATTATTTCATACTTTTGTCATGTGATAAAGAACAGCTGTGCATTTGTATGCAGGTTTAGATGGTGAGCCCAGATGTTTTGAAGAAAGTCAAGTGTAGGCTTTGCAGGCAAATAGACAACTGTCACAGCATCAGCATGATGCTGGCAGTTAGATGATCACAAAAAGACTATTTGGACATTCATATTGCAAATATTGCTTGTAGTAAGCTACATGTGCAAGATGTATTTTACTACATATGTTGTATGTAGGTAGCAAAACTGAAGCTTCTAGTGAAATATTAATCCCATGGGAGTTTATCGGTGATATGAGTGTAACCCATGTGTTGAAATCCTAAAGCAACAGTGGTTTAGGCTGAGCACATATGGGTTAGAGTTAAGTGTTATCAGTCAGGCTGACTACATTTTCCTCTCTAAAGTAAGCCCACATTCGCAACTTTGGTAATTAACTAATTTGAGGAGGTTTGCCAGAAATATGATTTCACATCTGTATTTCAGAAGACAATTGGTGAAGCTCCAATGCATTTCTTGACACCAGCAGTTAATAGTTAGGTCTTTGTTTATTATTATCTATAGCATCAGAAGTTCTGCCAAAGTATACTTAAAGTATGTTAAGATAAGCAACTCTTCACAATAAAATGGCAATACGTAAGGCCGAAGTAGTAATAGTTACATTATTATCCTTCACTTCTTATCTAGGGGGCTATTATTTGACAGCCTAGAGTATCAAACAGTTCCCAGAAAGAGGATGGTTAGTTAAGCAAAGCAGCTACATAATTCTACATCCACAAGGAAGGAGGGGACAATATAGGGGGGACAATAGAGAGGGGAGAGGGGGGGACTGTATGAAAGGGGAAGATTATCAGTAGTTATTTTTGTAAATTGAAACAAGGCCACTGAAGCTTATAGTTTCTGCAGCCCATGCTGAGGGGTCAGGACAGGAATGAGGAAATAATAAATCACAAGTAGGAAGCTAAAATGCTGCTTGTTCATACACGTTTCATAGAAACCCAGCTGTCTGAAGGCAGTGCTTAAGGTAGTCTAAGTGATGGCCATTTTTCTCTTTCTCCCTTGATTCAGCTCAGAATCATCTTCAGCAAATAAATTAGAGACAGCAAAGAATTTCTGAGTGGTTGTTTACACAATAGGCACCAAATTACCTAAAATTAGAATCATAGAATTACTATTCTATTCTACTATTATATTCTATTTTCATCTACTTCCAACCTCCTGCTGTGGGCAAGGACACCTCACACTAGACCATGTTGGCCAAGGCTCTGTCCAGCCTGGGCTTGAACACTGCCAGCAATAGAGCATTCACCATGTCTTTGGGCAACCTGTTCACCACCCTCACAGTAAAGAACTTCTTCATTATATCTAACCTGAACTTCACCTATTTAAGTTCAAACCCATTACCCCTTTGTCCTATTGCTACAGTCCCTGATGAAGAGTCCCTCTCCAGCATCCTAGTTGTTAACACCAAACCAGTAAGTGGATGTGTGTTACAGGAAGTGACAAGGGAGCAAAGTTATTACATACAGTGTAATGTATACACTGAGTGAGTGAGAATTAGATACCAACTACAGATTAGGAAGGGGAGATAGGTGAAGGTAAGCTTAAAGAAAGGTGGTGTTGAGTAGTCCTGAGTGGTTAAAGACTTTATGATTATGCAGTAGGAGATTCAAACCGGTTTCGCAGAAGTTGCAGCTATGCCAAAAAGTTTGTTCACCTTTGAATTACATAGGAGGGTAACAGCAGGACAGACCAGAACATGGGCATCCTTACATGGGTGACTTTGTGACCACTGTCCAGTGCTGCTTTCCAGTCCATATAGTGATGAACTCTACATCCCAATATACCAGCATGAGTGCATGCTTAAAGTTGTATATTAGTACCTTGCAATAGGAACTTTATTCAGTGATAAAGGAACAAATATATGGAAATTAGTCCTCACATACTGATTATGTAAGTATACCCTCTGTTGGGACTTCTGTATTCCCATTTGAGCTACAAGGAAAGCATAGATGGTCTTTAAAAGCATATACGAAACACAGAGTATCATAGAATCATAGAATAAGTAGGGTTGGAAAGGACCTTAAGATCGTCTAATTCCAACCTGCCTGCCATAAGCAAGGACACATCACACTAAACCATGTCAACCAAGGCTTCATCCAACCTGGCCTTGAACACTGCCAGGGATGGAGCACTCACAACTTCCTTGGGCAACCCATTCCAGTGCCTCACCACCCTAACAGGAAAGTATTTCTTCCTTATATCCAATCTAAACCTCTCCTGTTTAAGTTTGAACCTGTTACCCCTTGTCCTGTCACTATGGTCCCTAATGAAGAGTCCCTCCCCAGCATCCCTATAGGCCCCCTTCAGATACTGGAAGGGTGCCATGAGGTCTCCACGCAGCCTTCTCTTCTTCAGGCTGAACAGCCCCAACTCTCTCAGCCTGTCTTCATATGGGAGATGCTCCAGTCCCCTGATCATCCTCATGGCCCTCCTCTGGACTTGTTCCAACACTTCCATGACCTTTTTATGTTGAGGACACCAGAACTGCACACAATGCTCCAGGTGAGGGCTCACGAGAGCAGAGTAGAGGGGCAGGATCAGCTCCCTCGACCTGCTGGTCACGCTCCTTTTGATGCAGCCCAGGATACAGTTGGCTTTCTGGGCTGCGAGCACACACTGTCGACTCATGTTCATTTTCTCATTGACCACTACCCCCAAGTCCTCCACAGGGCTGCTCTGAATCTCCTCTTTGCCCAATCTGTAGCTGTGAAGAGATTTTACAGCAGATTCTTGTCTGTATAAGCTATCCCAATGACTAATGGACTCTGACATTTAACACTGGTTGACTGTTGACCCTTATCCTAGATGAAAGGAAGCACAAAGATACAAAACAGGTCGAATAAGCTTTGGCTGAGAAATTCCACCCACACACCCTCTCCTCCCTCCCATAAATGCACGATGTTCATTAAAAGACTGGGATGTACAAAGAGAACAGAGTTGAATGAAAGAGCTGGACTTTTTTAAAAAGAAGGCCAAGTGTAAGGAAGGACAAGGGGAGCCTGGGCATGGGGCAATTTCCTATGCTGTCTTCTGAGCTCTAGGTGACGTGAGTAATTCCTGAATAACCAACAGAACATTGTAAGTGAAGATAAAGCAACTACTGGAATACAGATGTGCTGGAAATGCATCACAGCTTGGGTGTTTATGAAAACATCTGATTCCAATGCCAGACAGCCAAAGAATTTATTTACAGTAGAAGTAAATGGTGAGTCTACGCCTAAAGAGAAGGCACCTCTGTTACAGCTGTTGTGTACAGGTAAGTTAGCATCAAAACCGGAAAAGACAGGGAATAATGAGTAACCAAAATGGAAATTAAAAGATCACTTGCATAATTGCAGTATATGCTTATGTTACAGCAAGCATTAGACGTGTGTGCAGAAAAGAAAAGCACCAGCAAAATCCAAGCAAACCACTAAACAAAACCCACCAAAACACCCCAAACAAGAACCCCAACCACTTGCAGCAGATTAGATACTGTGAAGCACCAAGGTTTCAAACTTAAATTGCACCAGTGCTGTGTGCCCATTGCCTTAAGGGACTTCGGTTGTTTGGTAGGTGCTATGAGATATCCATCCACCTTTGGGAATCCTAGTGACCCCTTAGAAGAAAACTGGCTGCAACAGGTTTGTTTATAACTCTGTGTTTGATGACCTTTCCTCTCTGTTCCTGTTGTTCTCCTTCGTTTGTCCACATTGGCCTCTCCTTAATCACTCCTTAGCCCTCTAGATAGCTCCTAACATTCAGCATCGCTATTTGCTCTTATCAGTTCTGTCAGGTGAACAGGAGAAAGCACAAGTCCATTAGCAGAGCCTAGCACTGTTTTATGACAGTCCGCAAAAGCAGGAACAGAGATACGTGCACAGCATTTTCTATCTGTGCATTAACGGCATGGCCTGAGTCATGGATTTACACAACCAGTATCTTTGCGCAAGTTAGAAGCGACTCTCCCTGGCTAGATTTGTATTAATAAACTAATAAAGGCCAGGCTCTGCTATCTGCCTGGGAGTAGTTCGTTTCCTAGGAATCTGATTGCCTCGTGCACAACTTGTTTGGACCTGTCCTGGTGTGTAGAATGGTACCACCAAATGATGCCCAGCTGTTGTCTAAGAGGATTCTACCAGGAGCTGAGGTAACCACCCAGTGCTCAAGCATATCCTTCAGACCTTGTTTAGATTAATTGTGCAGATGATCTGAGACTACTGGCCTCTCTTACAGGCTCTGAGCCTCCATTCCACCTCCAAGGAGCTACTGTCAGATTAGTCTCTCCAATTTCACTGGCAAATTTATCAGTGTGTGCCATCCAGCACTGCAAAGATGGTCAGAGCTGTTTCATGGCTTGCTTTCTTGAGAGCAGTGTGCTTAGCAAGTTTTAGCAGACCACAGGACAGCCTGTCCAGAACACAACAGTACTGACTGACTGGACTAATAAAGTCCCCACTAATGTGTCAGGAAGACTGAGGGCACAGTGTTCCCCTTCTGCTCTGTGGAGTTGCTTAGTGGAGGCTGTTCCTGCCTCCTTGTCCCCTACTAACTCCATCTGCTGTCCTACCCAGCTGACAAGGTTTAGAGGCTTACAGTTGCAGGTGGACAGCTCCTCTGGTTTCATTTGAGTCAACCACAGCATGGGAGTCCCAGAAAAAAGTTAATCATTTCAATTCAGTCAATTACAATACCAACTGGTGAGGCCCAGATACATCTGCTCTAATGAAAGTAGCCTGGTTTTCTACCTTAAACAAACATGAGAAGTTGTGGAGGAACAGAAAACTTTCCTCTAAATATTTTTAAGTCTTACTGCTCAGCTGCAAAGGAAGCTCAAAGGGGACCATATTGCTCTCTACAACTACATGCAAGGAGAATGGAGCAAGGAGGTGGTCAGTCTCTTCTCCCAGGTAAGTGACAGGACAAGAGGTAACGGCCTCAAGAACTGCAACAGGGGAGGTTTAGATTGGATATTAGGAAAAGTTTCTTCACTAAAATGGTGCTCAGGCATTGGAACAGGCTGTCCAGGGCAGTGGTGAAATCACCGAACCTGGAAGCATTCAGAAACTGTGTAGATGAGTCCCTCAGTGACATGGGTTAGTGGTGGTCTTGGCAGTCCTGGGGCAGAGGTTGTACTTGATCTTAAAGGTCTTTTCCAACCTCACTGATTCTATGTAGATGCCCTTAGAGAGGCTGAAATACAAAACCTAAGTGACAGCCATGCAGAGATAACCATGGTGAAGTCAATGCAACCTTTTAGAAACAGGGGGCAGAAGCAATTTGGCAGTGGTGTCACTGCCCAGCCTGTTTCTTGTGCTCTCACAGGGCTAATTCTTGTCCTGCATAGCACCGCCTTAGTGCCTTCTGCAAACATATCCTCTGTGCCTCTCCTAAAGAGAGATAAAATCTTCATTTTCATATCTTGCATATCCGGTGAGAATACACAGGAGATCATTGGCACTTGGATACTATCAGCCCCACACAGGCTTGTACAAAGCAACACTATATGACAGAGTCAGTTACACTGGTGCTGATATCGGGGGTAAGCAACACCTCGTTCAGCATTGAGTAATAAAATACCTGTGCACCTTTCCAACAAAGCCTCATTACCCCGTGTGCGAATTCAGGTAGCAAGAGGGAAGAAAGAAATAAAAAACAAGCTACTGTCCAAACCCCTGCCTTATGCCTGTTTGCTCCTTGTGCCCCAATACCATATCCTGGGAACGTTTAACTTCCCTTGTCATGAATTACATGCTTATTAATGGTGTGTGCATAAAGTACAATCTCTTTTTCAGTTTGAATAATTTTTATGGTCATAAGCCTGCCTGTAAAACCATAACAGGTCAATTCCCCAGGCACCCACCTCCCCCACCACCGCTTGCAGATGATCCCATTTTGTGTCCCTACCTCATATAAATTCAGAGTTATTTTGAGGGCTGAAGATGGAAGTTTGGTTTTAATAAAGGCCCCTTCTGCAAATATGTAAAGATACACACAATCGATTCTTTCAGAATCAAATAAAGGGATTTTCTTTGTAACATTAGAAAGATAGTGCTAGTGTTAAGAACTGCACACCTAGGACAAAGAGAAGTTCAGCCTGTAAAACACCACTTTTGAAGATACATGATATCAGTGCTACTTAACCGAAGAATAATTCATCTGAAACTCTTAGACATTTGTCTCACCCTTGATCTCCTCCACACTCGTGGTTTAACCCAGCCAGCAACTCAGCCCCACACAGCCACTCGCTCTCTGCCCCTCCCAGTGGGATAGGAGAGAGAATCAGAAGAGGAAGTGAAAAAACCCATGGGTTGATATAAAGACAATTTAACAGGTAAAGCAAAAGCCACAGACACAAGCAAAACAACACAAGAATTCATTCACTGCAGGCAGGTGTTCAGCCATCCCCAGGGAAGCAGGGCTCCATCACATGTAATGCTTGCTTAGGAAGACAAACACCACCAAACCCTTCTTTCTTTCCCCAGCTTTCTATGCTGAGCATGACATCATATGCTCTGGGATATCCCAGGGGTCAGTTGGGGACAGCTGTCCTGGCTGTGTCCCCTCCCAACTCCTTGTGCTTCCACAGCCATCTCACTGATGGGGTGGTGTGAGGAGCAGAAAAGTCCTTGACTGTGTAAGCCCTGCTCAGCAACAATTAAAACATCTCTGGATTAAACTGTTTCCAGCACAAATCCAAAACACAGGCACATACCAGCTAATATGAAGAAAATTAACTCTAGCCAAAGCCAGCAAAACACACAAAACCATCATTCCAGAGTGTGGTGCTTTACTTTGGGGCTATCTGGAAAAGAAAGCCATTGTTTGGCTGTGAATAAATTGAAGAGGAAAAGAAAGGACAAGAACACACAAAAAAACTGCTAAACCCACAGTCACTGGGGTCCTGAAAGTCTTCCAAAGTCTTTTACAGTCTCCATCACTCTTTTATCCACAGGAAAAAAAAGAAAGATCAGCTATCTGGGTCTTTACTGCAGTTGTCTGATGAATACAGTGATGCTGTTTGCAACAGCACAGAAGGGCTTAGAATATTCTCCTGGAAGTCTTTGTATAGCACAGGTCAATACAGTAGTTCAAAGATGGCTCATTGCAGTAGTTCCTTGCATGGGCTATCAGCAAGTTAACCTATATCTGCTCTTCAGTGTAGTGATAACTGTCCCTTTTCAATCAACAGTACTGGGCAAAGGTCCAGACAGAATCGTACTTGAACCCTGCATGAGTTTCTAAGCTACGCTGGATTGCTGCTGAGTGGTAATGCAACAGGGAGTAGCACAGAGTTTGAACACCCGTAATTGTTTCAGGGCATGGCTGGACTGTGAGCTGGGGCTTGAACCCTGCAAGTTGGCCCTGCCATAGTTTATGTTCCACCAGCCCCAGCATACAACCCAACCACTCAAGGCTAGCCCACACCAACATAAGTTTATTGGCACACGTGAAGTACATTCATGAGATGCATAATCTACGTTGCAAGACAAATTTACTTCCATCAGATTAGGAACACTGAGTCACTCTCACAGTGTCCTTCATTAAGTCTTCTGCTCATTAGCAGTAAATATAGGAGTGTGTCCTCAGGATTTGTGTCTTACCAATAGAATAAAGTAATAAATTACAGTTCCCTTGGGGATTTGACTTATAGATGAAATACTGTATGAATTCATCATGACAGTTTCTGATTGAAATGAGTTACTGTTGCAGAAAGACTGCACTTTATACCACCATGTAAATAAAGCACTGCTCCAGAGCAGTTCCTCTCACCATAGGAATAAATATTCATAACTGTCCTTGTGTTTTAGAACAGAAGGCTGAATTACTCTGCTAGATCTGACTGTAAATACAAGCCTTTATAGGAAATATTTTCCTGTTCAAAGATCACGGGAGAAGGCCCATAGGCCATCCCAAGTGTGAAGATTCAGGAGCTAAAGGGCAAATTTGGGGAAGAGAAGGCTGCGTGGAGACCTCCTTAGCAGCCTTCCAGTATCTGAAGGGGGCCTATAGGGATGCTGGGGAGGGGCTCTTCATTAGGGACTGTAGTGACAGGACAAGGGGTAACAGGTTCAAACTTAAACAGGGGAAGTCTAGATTGGATATAAGGAGGAAGTTCTTTACTGTAAGAGCGGTGAGGCACTGGAATGGGTTGCCCAAGAAAGTTGTGAGTGCTCCATCCCTGGCAGTGTTCAAGGCCAGGTTGGACAGAGCCTTGGTTGACATGGTTTAGTGTGAGGTGTCCTTGCTTATGGCAGGGGGGTTGGAACTAGATGATCTTAAGGTCCTTTCCAACCCTAACTATTCTATGATTCTAGGAAATTTGGGAGCTGAATGTCTAACTTCATTAAAAATTAGTATTTCTAACTCATTCTCCCACATAAAGGTAACAATTAGGTAGCTCATTTTTTCAAGCTCAGAATAGTGAGATTCCCAGATGAAGCCTTTTTCCATCTTACAAGCTAGGATTTCGATGCCCAATTTTTGTTAACATCTGCAGTAACAAGCCCCCAAATCCATTTGAAATGCCTGTCCTCATTTTTGCTTGATTTGCTCCAGAACTCTTTCAGACTCAGAGAAATAGCAACAAGGAACTTGGAACTCTGATATTTGTGTACATCGACCTGACTATCTTTGGTTTCTTACCAGAAGTAAGCTTCTTGTTACTGTAAATGCCAGAAAACCGTGTGAAAGTGCCCCAGTGCCAAGCATGTCCAAGAACCTGCTACTCTGCTGCTGTCTTACATACAATATACTGACAGGGCTCTGTAATTATACTGTCTTCATATAAGAAGTCAGCTTTTTTATCATTAAAGCCAGCTTTTTGACTGGAGAGCCTACCCAAGCTGAAGCAGCACTCAACAGCCTCTTAGGAGTCTCTTACTCCACTGAAAATTGCCCTGGCCCTACAAATTATCAATACCTCAGAGATGATGAAAATCCCATCAATATGGCTTGTATTTGTGCCACAGGAGATATGAATGGGAGCTTGACTTCATACTGTGGCTAGACCATAAGCATTCTCAGGAGTTGCTTTATACTCCAGCGCTATTCTAACCCAGAGTCAGCATTTCAGTCACTGCTGGTACTTGTAAGTGCTTTCCTGGTTGCTATGTGGTCCTGTGGAAACTAACACAGGGCAAAGATTTCTACAATATGCAGTATATGGACTATGCAACTTCTAGATAGCACCACAGCTGTCTGTCACTAGGCTGGAGGATCTCAGCATCACATTGCACTAACCCTCACCTCATCATCCTCTCCAATGGATGGCCTCCCAAGCTATGTGGTGGTTCCTCTCCTCTGGCTAACTTTCCTTCCTTTGCACAAAGGTGCCCAAATGCCTGAAGTTAGGCAGCGCAATGGCAAAACTTGTGGTGCTTCAGCTTTCTTTCCAGGGCAAGAATTCTGCTGCTTGACAAAAGGCAAACCAGGTGGGATTTTTGCTATATTAAACACTGTATTGCCTCAAACTGGAGTTAACCATAATGTAGCATTTGTCAACCCCATTTTGTTTCTGTAATCCCATATACCATATACATTTCTACTGAAAAGACTTTTGAGTAATAAATAACAGGTTATGATCCTCCAGCACATGAAGACTTTTGCTACAGTAATATTTTCTGCACATCTATCTTGATGTGTGATTTGTTTAGAACAGTAGTGTCACTAAGCGACTATCTGATCTTCAAAGTGGTTTGGTGAGTGGTTTTGGCCTAACCTTCTGTCAACTGTTATTCAGCAGTGTTCCCGGTCTGCTTGTAGGCTGTCTTACCAGTTATCAGCCTGAGTGGCACAATCCCAACACAAGCCATCCAGAGGTCCACCCAAGAAGAGAACATTTAAACCAGGTTTAAGACTGCATTGCAACCTTAGTTAAGGCTCATAGTAATTTCAGTCCCTTGGAGAAACCAGCACTTCCTCTTAACCCTTTCACAGCTGAGAAAGCTGCATCCTATTTGAGCATTTTATCACACAATAAAACTGCAAGGCTGGTCCAATTTCCACTGTTTTTTATGGATGTACAAAGCCCTCATTTGATGATGCTCATTTGATTCAGATCCCCTCTGCTGGCACAGCTTGAGCTGGGTCTGCTGGGGACAGGCTGAGCCAGCTCTAGCTCTAGTTGATTGTCTTGAGCAAAGACTACAGGCAGCTAAAGAATAAACATTGACCTGTATTAGGGTAATTTTGGGTGGCATTTCCTCATGGGTTTTCTCATTCAGGTCCCTCCCATGTTCCCCTGTCCTACAGGTGCAAGCACTGTTGAGGGGTGGATGCTGATGGAACAAGTGCAAACACACAAGGCCAAGTGCAGGACCTGACACATCAGCTTGTTGAATCTCATACAACTGTCTGCAGCCCATCAATCCCTCTGCAGAGCCTTCCTACCCTCAAGGTGATCAACACTTCCACCCAACTTGGTGTCATCTGCAAACTTACTGAGGGTGAACTCAATCCCCTCCCTGGAGACATTTAAAACCCATGTAGATATGGTGCTTAGGGACATGCTTTAGTGGTGGATTTGACAGTGTTAGGTTTACAGTTGGACATGATTATCTTAAAGGTCTTTTCTAACCTAAATGATTTTATGATTCTCTGTCCATCTGTAGCAAAACCTCCCAGTACCTCAGTTCCTCCAACATTATTTGGAGTTGTCTGTATCATGTACCAATGGTTAGCCACATTTTATCCTTTTTTTTTTTCCCCGCAACAAGAAGTACATGCTTTCTTCAGAAAGATAAGCATTCTGCTCTGTATTCAATAGCACTCAAAGCACAAAAGCCTGATCCATCCCTCCTAAATCATTATACTGGTAATGAACAATGACTACATTCAGGTATCTACTGCCCTACTTTTCCCTCCTACAGACAGAATCAAGTCTTAACTAATATATATTCATCATGCCCACTACACAACTATCAGAGCAAGCTTTGATTGTACACAAAACATTCACAGAAGTTCTCTCACAACTAGGGAAGAGAAAGGGAAAATAATATCATTCCTACAATAAAAATCAGCAAAAAGATCCTCAATGAACCCGTGTTTATGAACATTGCTGCTGTGACCAAGGTAAAATATCCTCCCCATCTCTCAGTTCTCCTCTAGTTCAAGAGGATAGCCACTCTGAATAAACACCTCATTCCCTTCTACTATAACACAATGGATTCAGACCAACCAACTGGTGCCAAATGATAAAAAAAACTAGGCACTTACATCATCATTAAACAGCCACAGCCTCAGACTACACATCTTCATAACCACCCTTACCTACCATTCAGACACTTAAATCCATAGCAGCTTTTGGCTCATACACTTAAACTGGAAGATGACCATCCATAGTGAGGGTTTTCCCTTTGGTCAGCTTTTAGCTGTCTTCAATCACTTCCTCCTTTTGCTTTAAAACATCACCAGCTGTGCCCCAGCAGCCCTGATTTAACTGTTTGAGGTACTTTATCTCTCTAGGGCAGTTTTCCCACATCCTTTCTAAGCTGAAAAATAACTTGAAACTTTTAAGGGGGGAAAAATTTCCCCAGCCCATCTTGAATGGTGTTCACTTGTAGCCCAACAGATACTAGGTGACAGTGTTTGCTTATCCTTTTTCATTTCTTCTTCATTTGCATATGAGCAAATATATGGTTATTAAATGAATAAAACCCAAACAACAAAACAACGACTATGACTGCTTCTGATACCTCACACAACACTTACAAGTTATTTGCAGACCTAAGACTAAGAAATGCCTATGGTACAATGTGCTTATTCAGGCACAGGCATGCCTTGAAAATTGTGCCCTACAGAAGCCATCAATGCCTCCTGAGGGGAGAGAGGCACCTGGCCCAGGTGAAGCAGTTTTAAACTCCACTGTGATTTGTATCTAGGAGAAATGCCAGGACATGTCATCAGATGGTGCTGAAATGGCCCTTTCTATGGTCAGAGGGGAAACTCATTCTCAGCACTGTGGTGTTTTCCATTAACAGTAGTCTGCTTTGTTCAAGCTGCTGTATGTGTGCTGAACGAATGCTGCCATCCACTCTCCCTTGTCATCTTAAAAAACGTTGCTTTCTAGTGAGAAATAAGGTGTTTCACAAAACTGATCTATTTGATGGTTTGGCTTAAATCTGCTCCAGGGCAAAATAGTGGGGAGACCCCCCTGACCCCCTCAACATGCTGCCCCATGTGTGAGCCAGTCCTGAGTCCTGGTGGCTGAACCCTCAGAAAAGGGGTTGTTCTTGGGACCCAACAGCTCCACCATAGTGCTAAAGGGAGCGTGGAGACTGCTCCAGGAGGACATACCTGGCTATTGCATCCTGCCAAGTCCTCTCTGCCCTACAAATGCCCCAATGCACAACAGAGGTTGTTTTGCCTTTGTGGATGCTTCAGCTGAGTGATGCTTCCAGCTCTTACCAGATCAGGTTTTTGACCCAGAACAACTTCTGAGATCTTACCTGCAGTATCCCTGCAGTATGGTTTTTCATTGACTGAACCTCTCATTATTTACTCTTATTCAAAAATGAGCCTGTGGTGTATCCTGGAACAGAGTATTAATTAACAGTGGCAATGGCTGAGTAAACATAGATTCAAACATTCCTCCCATCACGGTGCAACATGGCTGCCTGACAAACTTGATACAATGTGAGAAAGCTCCAAAGCTTCACACCAAACTGTGGTGTGCTGTAATTCAGCTGATGTCACCTGTTACACATGGCTGAGACACATCCTAACAGCATTAAAAGCTGTCTCTCAGGGCTTGACCTCTCTGACTCACATCTAAGGGGGCAGCTGAAAATGGCTTGGGAACAAGCTAGTTTTGCTGTCAGAGGAGGAGGGGTGCTCATGCTGCTCTCAGGCAATACCCATACCCATCACAGGACAACTAGTCACAACACTAGAAGACCACTTGACAAGCAAAATCTCCAAGTTCACCAGGAACCAGACCTCTCCTATTCTGGAGGGGCTAATGATGACTTTTAATGACCCTCACACTTAACTATTTTTCAGTCACTGATTTCAGTAGTGCTGTTTTCCCAGCTGTATTCCCCAGCTTTATAGTCACTGGTGCCAGGCTCCTTCTTCACATGGGTCATTCTGCCAGCTGCAGATGTATGTCCTAAATGTACCAACATGTGGTGCTTCCACCCAACACATCAGCACCCCTCCATGTGTGTATATATCACAGGAGAGATGGTCTCTCTGCCATCTGGCAGTGGGAGAGAGGTCTTCTCCACTTCTCCTTAAGCAGCGCACAAGATGAAGCTCTGTCAGTGGGTGCCCCTGAACCCTGGATTGTTTCCTCTTCTTAGCAACTTCAGGGAATGCTTTGAGTCCACTTTAATGAGGACTTTGCTGAGGATATGAATGTGTGGCTGTCTGACTAGGATATGTGGCCAGGAGGTGCTCTGTCGCTCTGTCACCAGACAGGAGGTGTCTCTGGTTATTCATGACAATGGGGTAGCTAAAGGATTGCCAGATCCATCAGCCAGGGCTTAGGATGCCTTGCTGGGCTCACCAGGTATTTTGTTTTAATCCAAAGGAAACAAAATGGATTCTTTTCCCTGCATTTCAAGTTCATGTTGAAATTGCTGATGGTGAATCCAAAGTGATCTCTGCCTGCTGTGATGTACATGCAGTCATTTAACCATGGGGCCCAAGCTGTCACTCAGGCTCAATACCAATTTCACCTCATCCACCTCCAGAAGTCCTGCCCTATTTAGGAGCACTGTCCCTCCAGCCCTTCTCCTGCTCTATGACTCCTCAAACCCCAGCTTCCCAAGCTTGCAATATGGGCAAGGGAGGACACAAATGAAATATCATTCCCTGCCACTATTTTTCCCAAGCTGGGTGAGCATCAGCTTGGGGGTCCCTTGGTTCAGCAGCATTAGCACATTTGAGAGGAGGATGCTCTGTACCTAGAGGGTAGGAGGAGCAAATGCTTCCCACTCTGCTGGGGAGTGTTTGAGACTGTTCTAGTACTGTCTTTGAAGAAGACAGAAATTACACTGATAGGTACGTGTAAGAATGTCTTTGCAGGCAATGTAACAGCTGGAAGCAACAAGCAAGGGTCAATGCCATATATTTTTACTGTACAGCAAGATCATAGCTGGCCTTCTGCTAGCAACCATTTGAGATTCAGTGCCTAAGGCCACTGCATTAGTCAGTTAAAACAGGGCTTAATGGTATCCTAGCTCACACGTGCACCTATTCTCCCAATGTCAATTATGGCTGCATATTGCCTAACCAAGGGCAGACTTTGGTCCATAAACTTTTTTCATGTCCTGTAATTTATGCTTTTCTTCATTGTGTAAAAGAAATCCCAATCTATCAGCTGTGGTGTTGGTTGCAAAATACCTCCTCCTGTAATTACGCAGACTGTTTATGCCATGGTAATGTGTCCTTAGACACTGAGCTGTGTAAAAGGATTGATACACCCCCAAAGTGTAAATGGCAATTAGGGAGTTTCATCAGGTGCTGAGTAAGACGGGATGTTTGTGACACTTTAATGCTAACCTTCGCTCTGTTTCTCTGTCTTGTTGAAACACTCAGATCTCAGGTGTTAGGGGAAACCTGTTTAGAGACAGCTCAATGCAAGTCAATATAATTACTATCCAATATGCAAAGTAAACAGCTCTCTTGTATGAGTCACGTGTTTCCTTTGTAGTAGAATTGTAATAAAGAGACTAAGATCTACAGAGTGCTCACTGTAAAGATATCATGAGTGGGTTTATACATAAAGTGTTATACCTTTTGCATGTGGCAGCAGCAGGATTGGCCATTAGCTACAGAGAAAAAAACATCTGAATGTGGACAAAGCACTTACATGGATGCACAGCCTATTGAAATGGTGCAATTGAAGCACAGCCTGGCATTCCCTGGTACGTGTATGGAGTATATCCTCCCTTATACAGCTCTTGAAAGAGTAGATTTTCTGCTCAGTACTACTCAGTGCTTTTTTTTCACTGACCAGATCAGGTCCTTTGCTAGTGTGTGCTGGATAAGCTACTGCCAATGGCACCACACCGCTCTGCACCCCCCAAATAATATGCTGTAAATCAGAGAACAAACAACCTTTCTCAGTGGCATGGCCAGCAGCTGTCTTGGAACCTGACTGGGTGTCCCTCACTTCCTGGTAAGGTGAAGAAAGAGATGCTGAAGCATTTATCCTGCCTTTCTGACTGATGAGAACCCTACCATAGTGGTAGGCCTGGTGAAGTTAAATGAAGTGCTATCAAGAATCTGAAATTGGGGAAATGAATGTGAAACTGAAGCAGAGGGTAAAAAGCACAGGAGCAGTAGAAGGAGCTGTGGACAACATGGTTCAGTTGTAAGAAGAGAGGAGGAAGGCTGAGATCAGTTGCAGGAGCATTATTCTGAACATTTTGAAGGCTTCTGGTAAGTGCAGCACTTCATGACACACACCTGCTGTTAGATACCTACAGGCATTACTGAACTTTGCCCTAGGTAGCTCTGCAAAGGATTTGGAAGTGGAGAGATGGATGGCACAACTTGTGCTTGTTTCCTGGATGTGCTTTGATTCGTGCTGGACAATGACTCACAGAAGATGGTGGCACATAGAATTACAGTATTTCTGCATGGGTGAAAGAATAAGTTGTCAATCATGGGCCTGGGATGCTTAATGTTTACTGCATTTTTAGAAGATGACGGTTAAAACTGTAGTGCATAAGTATTTGTGTTATAAGAAGTACTTCTGTTATCTTTGTTTCACTAAAATAATGTGTATTTGGGAATGACAGTTGCTTTTGGGGTTGGTTCCTCAGTTACTGTTGAGCTCATAGTTAGGAGGTCTAATGACACTTTTAATAATTTTGAGGCATTTAAGGAGTACTTTTCAATTCTCTGTTTATGGTTAAGCTCCAAAGGTCATGTGTGATTGAAAAAAAATAAGATTGGTATTTTTATGCAGTTATAACCCAGACATCTCCCAGGTCATCGGATACAGGAGCATTTTGGAAACACTATTCCATCTTTCATGTAGGATGGAGGATCTTGGCCTAGCACAGTGATACAGCTCATTCATTAGAACTCACCACACATCCTGTTGTTACAACAGCCCTGGCTTTGCTCTCCCATGCTTACCTGCACAGAGTAAGTACCGTCTGCAGAACTCTGCCAGAAAATATCTTGACCCACACAATTGCACTGAGCGATTCTTTTTGTTTATCTCTGTATGAAAATCTCTCATTCACATGAAATGTTGAACACACAGGACTCTGGTGGTTCTCCTTAATGCTTGATGCTAACCTCAATTCTTGTACATTACATCAGCTTAGGCTAGAACTTGTCTGCACACTTTTTTCTTCAAGCTACCATGGTATGTATATGAACAGATAGTGTGAAAAGAACTTATTTTTTTAAAACTTCTCTTTATTTTTACATACAATGCACGAGGACAGACAAGCTGAAGATTCATGACAAGGTACAAAGCCGTATGCTGTCCTCAAAACAGTTGAAAGATGCAGTTTTTATTGAGTTTAAAAAAGTATTTTAGAAACCTTGTATTTCCAAAATTCCTCATTACAGAAAATTCAAATCGTTTAGCAAAGGTGGGTTCCATATCCTTGTGCATTAAGCCGTGTTATGAAAGTATGTAGGTGTTCTTCGTCTTTACTTTAAGAAGTCTGTCTCTGCATTGCTAACAATTTTTATGCAACCTATTAATGGAGCCAACAGCCTCCATAATGTGCATTATACACAGTTACATACAATTCGAAAAGTTATATTACAAAATATACAGTAGTTCCTTTTTACATTTTTATAGATAAACATTGCATAGTTTTCAAATATGTAATATATAACACAATCAAGAGCCTTTTCCTGTATAACTTACGAAAAATTCTGTACACTCAAATAATTATAAATAAAGTGTAAATATCTTTTGGTAAGAGCAGGGGAGAAAATATGCCAGGACATGTTGTGCTGCCAAGTGTTAAGCAGAAATCTTTGTTGGAATCTGAATCTGCCTAAAACAATGGCACAATATGGCCTACATCAAGGACAGAGGAGTGTAAGAATAGATCATAAGAGAAATGTTAAAATGAGGAACCATAAAGTACTGATGTGTTTAACAATTTTTACCCTGATTCTTTTGTAAGAACTGCTTTCCTACAGTTATAATTACTGTGCTTGACGGCTTAACTTCAAGATGCAAAATAAGGTGCACGATGTTTAAGAAATGAATAAAAGATTAAAATGTTTTCCATTTCAGTGGGAGGTCAATGGAAACTTTAGATAACTTGGAAAGAATTCTGGATATTTTTATCATATTTTTCCCAAAGAAACAGAGCATGGGAAATGCACACTGAGATTTAAAGAAATCGTTTGGAAATCATCCAGAATTGTGAAAATAAAACAAAGAAGAATTATTGAAGATATCAAAATTCCATTTTAAAAACGAGATGCTGACAAAATTCTGCTTCGACACAATGAGGGACAAAGAAAATAATTTCTGAAATAAGTTTGGCATAATTCTGCTCTCTGCTACTAAACCCCAAAAGAGCAGAACTACACCAGAACGAGATGCTTTGGGAAACTCACTCTGACTCTAAGCATTTTGTCACTGGCTCACAATTACAGAAACAGTTGAAACTTCAGTCTGAATGCAATTTGCAAACACCTTTTCAGAAACATAGTTTGCCTATCTGGATGTCAGGTTAAAAAAAAGTCAATTAAAACAATTTTCTCTTCTAAAATATACGTATTTACCTGATAGCCAAATCCAACCTACTGAATCCCAGAGCTCTGCAGAAAAGAAACAGCTACTCAAAAGTAGATGTGTTCTAGCAGCACTGAGTGTTAAACTAGGGGTCTTCTCAGCATTTCCATTACAGATTTAATCTACAACTCAGACACATAAACTGGTTTTAAAGGGCACTCGGCCTACACTCAGCCACCTTTTAACACCTTTTAACATTAGTGGTTGGACTTCAGCTATTATCCCATAGTCCCTGACATCTTGGCTACTGAAGGCCAGAAGAAGTACTCAGTGCATCCTTGAAATGCTCTTTTCTGGCATTGAAATTGTGCCTTTTGTCAGCACATGATTCAAATAGGCTCACAATCATTTACTAAAACACCAGTAACAGCACGATTTGAGTACAAGCAAGTTCCCACCAAATGCCATACTACCTATGGATTGACTACACACAGTAGTGACTACACAACTTACATATTTTACTTGGGATTTGGATTGCTACATACAATTGCCAGTGAAATTCACATTATTTCCAAGTCGGGTGGTTCAGAGCACAAAGTGATGGTGCAGAGTGAACACTGCTTTCTCTCCAGTGAGGATTACATGTTCTGTGCCATAATCTGCTCTCCAGGTTCCCTCTTTTGTAGCTCTAAAGCCAGTTTCCACCGTTACTCTGAAATATTATTTTGTGGCTCAGCCAAAGGGAGCCACAGTTTCACACAGATCTCCTCACCTAAGCTTAGGCTTGGGTGGCTGTCTCCTCCCCTACATAGGCCACTTGCCATTCTCCCTACACTATTCCTTGGACTGTGGGGTTACACAGTAGGAGAGGGCCATCTAGAAAGAGGAATGGCCACACGACCACATCCTGAGTCCATCAAGCCCTTTGGTAGCCACCTAGTGTCTCTAAACCCAGTGCTTAACCTTCAGTAGGCAGGGGGGCGAGCAATTACTTTTATGGCATTAAGTTTGAGATAATAAAAGATTATAACTCCTGCACCCAATGTTAAAGGAGACAGAGAGGGCTCAAAGTGGGCTTATGGACACCTTCATGCCAGAGCAGGACTCCCAGAGCTTCTGAAGGATTTCCCAGCATTTCATTTTCCTTCACACACATAGAATAAATTTTTTCTGTACTGAGAAAATGACTGTTTTCGTTTTTGACCACTGCAAACAGGCCAATAACAACATTAGAGTTCTCCCTGTTTTCTTTATTTCCAGAGCTTTTTAGATATTATAAAGCAACTTTTGCTGAATACGCCAGTAGGTCATAAAGGCTGTTCTACAAATGCATTGTTTGTTCAATTAAGTTTGGATTGATCACGTCTCTTTCCATCCCTCTTTTCATGGGACTACATCAGGATTTCTTTTGTTTGCTACTGATAGTATTGGATGAAGTTACTGCATAGTAGATCCTCTGTCAGCAGATCTGTCATTAGCTTTTCAACTGATCATAGATAGTCTAGGGACTCTGTCAAGCTTGTTTGACTCCATTCCTTGATGAGTGATGGCTGCAGGAACCTAACAAAATGTTCACTCTGTCCTCAGTGCATTGTCCAAGGTGGTTTTCAAGAGCCTGACTGTCCTACGCTGTATCTCTGCTAATACAGGTTGATACACTCCTATAAGGCTGTGTTGTTTGTGCCTGTTTTTTCAACACAAGCTGTGGCTGGTGCCCTTCTTCCACCTCTTTCTTCATCAGCCATCACAATGGTGTTTTCATAAACCTCCATAGTTTTCAGTTGTTTGTCTTTGGCACCCTCCTGTTCTGTATTGACTTTACAACACTTGCAGAAGCCACAGCAGTGTTTCCCACAAAAGGCAAGTGAAGACATAATGATATTGTCCCAGGGCTCTAAGGAGTGCAGCCAGATGGGTAGGAAATCCCAGTTTTGGAGCTTTTCAGGCAATGAATGTGGTCGCCTTGTCTGCATGATATTAATTACAATCACAGCAATAAAAAGAGCACTCAGGGGAAGACAAACACCCAAAAGGACTGCCCAGCCTGCCAATGACAGACCAAATACAAACAAAGGCAAAAGAAAGAAGCAGACGAGAAGATAAAATATAGCAAACCATCTGTACTTGGCTGTTATGTTTCCCAAGGTCTTGGACATGCGGATTGGCAGCCGGGTAATAGGTAGTGGGTAAAACAGAATAATCCCAGAGACATTGAAGAAAAAGTGGCACAAGGCAATCTGAAAGCAAAAATGTTTGAGCAGTTCATTAGCTAAAATGCCTTTAAGTGCTCCTACACACATCATTATAACTCCCAGTTGCTCTAAGACTATAGTTTCTCTTCCCTTGCCCCCTACTGTTTTTCTTGTCCTTCACTGCAAGGCCTTTCCTAGCACGAAACAAGGACTCAGTAATACCTCACAGATTGTAAAGATCACTGCCTACAAACAGAGGATAACACCTGAACACAAGACAGGCTTAGAGGGTATGGCTTATCTCCCTGCAGATGGAGGAGTCTTAAAATGCAGCTTTCAACTACAAGAAATGAAGTCCATCAGAAATAAAGCTGACAAACCGAACAGCTATCAGGAAACAGTCCTGTTGCTATTAACGTATGAGAATCACATGAGAACTGTTCATTATCGGGTTATGCATTCATAAATTATTAATGAAAAGATGGGAAGTGTGAATTAGGTATTGCATACAAGCTATTGAGAAAGTATTAATGGCACAAACATGAATTTTACAGAAATTATCTAAAAGTTTCTAAGAGATTCCTGGAATGTGACTCAGGCCTTTTACAATTGTTTGGTTCACATACTGCAAAATTGGGGGGCTTTTTAGTGTGAAAAGACACCTACTTGCTAAAGCTTTCAGAAGTCACTTAGACAGAATAAGCATATATGGAACAAAACAGTGTATTCCCTGCTCACCATATCTTATTTTCATTCCACAACTGTTATCAGACTAAAATGAATATGAAAGTACAGGGGTATATTTTCAAATTACGTTATAAATCCAGCAAGTAATCATGAAATCTGAGCTTGATCAAGATAGCATCATCTCATGATTATATCTGTTCTATCATGCCTGAGGACAATAAAATGACTTCTGTAATTTTCTTGATTTATTGTGGCTAGTAAAAAACATCCTATTCACAAAGGAAAACTTCATTCTTTTCACTCTTTGATGTAGAGGGTTCATTCAAATCTTATCTGCTGGCTGGAATGTTCTTTACTGGGTGGTAAATGGGAGCTGAGAGCTAGGCTGCGTACTTTTCAAACAGTCTGAGGTGCAGAGAGACAAGAAATTCAATAAAACCCACTCAGATTAGATTTATAATGAGAAAATAGATGCTATGGTGCTCACTGCAACCTCAGGTAGACCTCAGGTACGTAGACAGCTTGACATCTTAAGGGTTGTATGGTCCTCACCTAGCTTACAGAAGTCCTTACACCCTGTATGAGCAGAGTTAGGGTCCTGAGGAGGTAACTTACAGAAATTGGTTACCCTCTTAGGGGACTATCTAAGAGGATTCCTAGGGATGTGGGCACTGAATTCCAAGCTGCAGAGACTGCATGCTCAGGGGTCAAGTGACCCACCCTGTGTCAGTTCTGAATTAATTAGATTTACAAAAGTAAGATTTTATTGTATATTGACATTCTGGGAAAGTTTAATACAAGGTTTTTACTCTAAGCAGTTGAAAGGAATGAGCTGTCATAAATAGAACATACAAAATCAGGCAAGACATTCATGGTGTATTTGCATTAGAGCCAATTTTGTCAGGTTTATGTTCAGAAAAGTTACAACTTCTAAGCAAAGTCAAGGGAGGAAGCACCGGTTTATACTGACCTGTAATGAATATTTTAATGTACTCCCTGGGCTTGCTAAAGCAGCAAGTATAGCTGTTGTGGTTGTGCCAATGTTAGCTCCCAAGGTGAGGGGATAAGAGCGCTCAATGCTTATAACACCAATGCCTAGGAAAAAAAAAAAAAAACAAACAAAACAGGATTGAGTGATTTCAGAATGGTGGAGAAGATAAAATGTGGGGATAAAAAATACAGTATTGACAACTTACCAACAAGGGGTGTAATAGCAGATGTGAAAACAGAACTACTTTGGACAACAAAGGTCATACCAGCCCCTGCAAGCATAGCCAGGTATCCAGCTAGCCAAGTAAAAGGAAATGGGAAATCTAAAAAGATAGAGGGAGAACATCATCTTCAGCATAATACAATGCTCTATGTAACAGTAACACAGCAGTGAAAGGACTGTTAAGCATTTCATATGTGAATATATTGTTTGCATATTGCCTCTTAACTGATAATATTACATTAGAGTCAGTCACTACTCTAATTCACCCTGTTTGCTGTATTACTTTTCTAGCCTTCCACAATTGAATACACTTTGAGACAGATACTAGACTAGGTAGACATTTGTCCTGATCCAGGGTAGCATTTATATTTAGGTACCAGAAATGTTTCCACAGATGTCAAAACAAAACCTTCTTGCTGGCTTGAGTGCCTTCATTTCAGCAACCATGCACCTGCCTCATGGATCAATCTTCAGAAAGCTTTGAAGACCATCCTGAGAAAATCAGGTTGTTTGTTCCAACCAGTTTCAAACACCTCCTAAAAATTCACTTGTTAACACTTACAAAGAAAAGCTTATTACACTGATTAGAAAAACCAGGCACAATAGTCCCCTGTGCGGGTACTATAATTAAGCCAAGAAGTGGGGCTTTAATCAGTCAAGAAGACACAAACGAACACAGAGTAAATCACATATGAACAGTAACCAACAGCTGATTACTTTCTATCCCTCATTTTTGATTCAGGTTTTATTCTTTGCCCTGGAGAACAGCAGAGAGTACTGGGACCACTTTGTTGCCTTCCTTATTTCTGTGAACCCTCTCTTCAATCACTACCAGAGATATGCCAGGACTGCTTTTCTCTTCTATGGGTTCTAACCATTCAAGGGAGTCTGAAGGAAAAGTAGCCAAGTGGAAAAAAACTCAGCGTTTGCACTCACTGGATCCAGGACGAAAAAACACCCGGAGAGCACAGGGAAAGATGGAACATATTTGGGGCCACCCTATCCTCCAGAAGAAAGGGTTAAGCAGTGGAACAGGGCAAGCAAAGGTAATTAGATCATTAATCACTACAAACTTTTTTCCAACTTACTTTAAAGGAAACATGCGGGCTGTGTGCCAATGCAGGCAATCACCATTTCAGCACTTCAGTGCTATCTTTTGAGGATGGGAACACAGCATTTCTAACAGCTAATGATTATACATCAAGAAACAGAGCCTGGACTTTGGCCTCTGTTGCTGTTAATCTGCTGCAGTTAATCTGTTTGCTAATAGATTCTTTTAAAAAAGAAAATAACATGCTTGGGAGGAGAAAGAAAAAAAAAAAAAGGTGTGTGCATGATTTTAGTTTGATACTTTCTGTTTTATTTAACCTACTCTATAATAGCTTCCAGAACAAGAGATATCAATAAATGTGCTCAGTGTCCTTGTCATTCCTGCAAACAATCTTCAGGAAAAACAGATAATTACCAGTGTTGATTGTCTTCTTGATAACGCTTGCCACTTGTCCTTTAAGCACAGAGTTTAATAGCTTAACAATCATTACCAAACATGAACACAGAACAAGCAGGGACAAAGCCAGAAGGATGAGACCAATGGCGAGATCAGGCAGGTCTGCTTCTGCAAAGAGATGCCGGCCTGAAAAAGGAAAGGAAAATGAATTGGCCTGGCCACATTTTTGCTGCTGATCCCAAGCCCAGCTCTGGTTTTCATATGTGCCTCTAAGAAAAGAGGATCAAGGCAAACACAGCTTGAGGGGGTGATGCAAGGAGTGAAAATTCCACCTCTCTTGCTCCACAAAAGCCACATCTGACGGTGGTAAAAGGGGCATTTATATAGACACACTTAAAAAATACACAGCAGGCACCCCTGAAGGGCAGGCAGGAGATGGGTGACCTGAGCAAAGGGGAGGAATACAACAGCATGAGGACATTTTAGTGTGCTTTGAGGTGAATCATGGGTTGGCTCTTCCAGAGGTGGCTGCATGCCTGAGAAGGGCTGTTGAAACTCCTGAAGGGCATTGCATATGGATGGAGATATCCAACCAACCATTGCAGCAAAGTAACTGTAGCTCCAAGTCACCTGAACGGGGAGGGAGACATGATACTGGAAACCTCAATTTACTGATATCAGGGAGCATGGAAAGAGATCCATCAGCAGCCAGACACCATAATGATGCTGGTAACTCCAGCTGTGTAGCTATAATAGCTCTGACTACACATGCAGTAGTACCTTCTATCCATATACAGGTGATTGCTTCTTGATACACCTCTGAAGTGCTCTCTTAACACCATTAGAAAGCTATATACATTTATAAAGATATTACCAGAAGAGAATCAGAAGAGAACCACTTACATTTACTGATATATTCTGTTTCAGTTACATTCTTGATGGTCCATGTCACATTTCCTTCAGTCCAGCAAAAGTCAGGAGATGTGCAGTTTTCTGATGGTGGAATTGTGACATTCTGCAGTGTCTACAAATTGCCAGACAGAGCAGATAGTTCAGTCACCCTTCATTAAGAGCTCATGCAAAGTTCTAGGTTTTTACTACACCAAGCATTCATCAGTAAAGGTGAATTTGTTAGCTGGGGTGTAAGCTGGCACCACACTAATGACAAGGTAAAATTGTTTTGCATTCTTAAAACAAAGAATTGGGCTGTTACCCAGGTCAGTCAATCCAACATTTAAAGATTACAATGTTCCCCAAAAACTTCTACATTCTATTAACCATAGCACCAAGTCATCGGTACCTTAACTACTGATGTCAGGGTTTGTACAGCCATTGCCCAGCTTACTTGCACCAAAGAAAGACCTCTTTATTGTCTTTTTAACAGCAGTTAATGGTCTGGTGAGTACTACACAGGACAATAATTCAGAATACTACAATACTAGTACAACTTTTGTCCTGCATGAGCACAAGCTGCCCACACTGCCTTGTTGTGCCTCAGTTTCCCCATCTGCTACTGCTTTCTTTTTAAAAGCTCAAGTGCTATCTGAAAGCTAATTACTAGTGCTCTAATTAGCATTACTATTACTGAGCTGAATCTGAATTTCTATATACTGTAGTAAACCCTTCCTTATAAGAGCTCCTAGCCCAGACATATTGCAATCTGATATTAGGTTCATAAGTCCTTATGCAAATTAAGGGTTCGCTAACTGAACTGTACTTCCCCACAAGAGCAGCTAAGAGCTAAGTTGACTCTGAACCACACTGCTGAACAGGAGGTATCTCTAAGATGTGTTTCACTGATTCTTTTTGCAGAAAGAGGGAGATCAAAATCACATTTTCTTGCTGGACCCTGCTGCAGACACCTGCATTCTTATCCCTCCTCCAGCTGGTGCAGATGGGCAAAGCCTCAGGTGGGTCCAGTGCCCTCACACTTTCATGGAGATCTCCAGCATATCAGCTTTTATAAACACAACACTGTGTTGCTCCTTGCCCTTTTTTTTCCCCAGACATCTGAGTTTCAAAGCAGCTACTTTGGATCAAAATATTTATCCTTATATTTTGCTTTAAACATATGGGATCTGCGTGCATTTATCCCTGCCATAAGTCTGTTTGATTATTTTGCCAGAAGTGGGTTTAACCCACTAGGAATGTAAATCATTTAAATGATCTTTCTCTTCCATGACCAAGTTCAAGTCAAGCTTGTAAGGGTTTCATGTGTTTCTGTAATTTGAATACATGCTTGGGCAGCAGTTACACAGCCGAAATACAGACAAATAAAGAAGAAATTGTGTATATGCAAATGCAACCTTCAGCCTGCATTTTCTGTGTACTTGCCTGTCTTCTAAGGGTGGGGGGCTCTGTAGGGCTCAGGGGCTCAGACTGCACTGGGAGCCAGGCTGTGCCTGCCCAGCCAGTGCAGCAAGGGGTAGCCAAGTGTGAGTCAGGGGCCTGGAAGCTGTACGGCTGCCCGAGCATCGTGCCTCCCCTGAGATGGATATACCCAGCTCCTTGGTCATGTAACCTGAGCGGAGTTTCACATTAGCACAGCTCTGTTCTTGGCACTATCTTCCTAGCTAGCATTTCAGTGGCCATCCAGACTGTCATTCAATAGGAGCTAGGCTCCTCTAAGAACCCAAGCACTTAATTTTAGCCTCTGCTGTGTGTCTTTAAGTGTCTTCTGCCTCAGGAATTCAGAAATTACTTTTCTATACATATCAACAAATAGAATAGCCTAATTAGAGATCCAAGGGATATTTAATGCTCTAATTGCCAGTTAGCTGAGCAATGCAAACCATACACTCAACTCCACAGTTTGCCAAAATACTCATTGGTGTCAATCTGGGCAACAGATTCCTTCAGTCTGCAATGTTGCTTGAGTGAAGAACAACGGGACACAGCCCCACAGAGGCTTTCTCCAACGGCAGTTTTCCAAGAAAGCTGCGAATAACCAGCTGCCACCAGATCACCCTAACACACGTAAAACTAATGGTGGTTAGATCAATAGATAGATGGTGGGGGAAAAGATATTTTCTTTGGCTTACGGTGCAGATTGTTTCCACTTTCAGGGAGCCAGTAGGAGTATCAGGATTTAAAGGCATTTGGATGTGAAAGTAGTAAAAGTTTGGCTCCAAACCACCAGTTTGATAAGCAAGGGCCTGCATGGTACTGAAAGCAACCAGGTCAAGCTCACCACTGGTCTGACATCCTTAGTTTAAATGGAGCAAAAACTATATTAAATTGTTTTCATTTTTTTCCTGCTGCTGCAAAAAAACCTCTCATTTAAAAGCCTGATTTCACAACCCTGTGAAAAGGAGTGTCAGCTACAGATCAGTCATGTATTTCCTGAGGAACCTACAATTAATTTAGCATGATACTCACCACATTGGTTTCAGTTACACACCAAGTCTTTACCAGGCTTTTGTTTTTTGCTGATTCATCATTTGTAGCAATTGCATTTATTACTGATTTATCAAGCTTAAAAAA
>NDXB01007367.1:52915-120889 GCA_002631895.1 Agapornis roseicollis | reverse complement strand
ATAAAAAAAAAAAAAAAAAAGAAAAAAGAAAAAAAAGAATAAAAAAGATAGCATTACACCAGCTTACATCACACACTTCTGTTCAGCTCTACTCAAATAACTCCCTTTGGAAGCTCAACCATGTAACGCCTGCATGACCATCTCTAATGCTGGAGCTGCTGCCCAACAGGTAGGAGGGGCTTTACTCTCGGAAAGGGTACAGCTCTATGCACACAAACACTGTGTCTCATCCTCCCCAAATCAGTCGCTACCTCATCTCGTTGCTTCTGTTTAAACAACTATACTGACACAACAAATGCCTAGATGCATTTCCTGTCATTTTAGGACCTGTGTGCATCCCCTCTGGCCTCCAGCTGTCCCCCTAGCTATGTGCAAGTTTCCCTTAATTTCAGTGTCCTCTCTTCAGGTCCTGCTTGAGCTAGGTTGTCCCAGTGAGTACTGTCTGCCAATATCTAGGCAACAGGCTGCCATCCCATCCATCCCACATCACTCTATTTGTGAATGTGGGGGAAATGCAAACAGGAAATACAGAGCTGGGGCTTTCTGAAATATGGGTAAAAAGAAGAATCCATCTGCTAATGAGTTTTACCCCAAGGACACACAGAAGTAAGTGGGAGCTCCCCCCTCTCCTCCACAGAGCATTGTGACTGAAGTGAGAAAGAGCTTACCTCAATGATGAGCTTTGTAAAGGGGTCTGTGATAACTTTTAGTAGCTCAGGGGCATCCTCACCACTTTCAAGATGAAAAGACTCAACTATAACATTGGTGAGATGGAAAAGATAGCCAGAAATAACTTCAATGGGCAACAGTGCGAACACAGCGAGCCAGTTAAAGAAATCATGGATTGTTGCCCCAGCAAAGGCCCTGAGAGAAGAAAGTAAAAAAAAAAAGCTGCTTTTAGTTAAACAACATGTGCACAACATCAATTAAATATGAAATCATAGAAGTGAGAATGAAGCCCATTTTGATGGCAATCGTTTAATTTCTGGGGTCACAGGAGATGGCTGCTTTGCTATAGAACACTAAGCTTTTTCCATACCATTGACCGAGTGAAAGAGCCAGCCAGGTGAGTGAAACAACACAAAGCAGAAAAGGCAAAAGCGGTCCTTAACATGAGGCTGCCAAGTGTACTTGTCTGCAGAAAAAAGTTCCTGTACAGCCTGCTTTTGTTTTGCCTCTCACCCATTTCTGGTACACTTTTAATCCTGAGCCATGTGCTGCCTCTGGGACCTGATCTGCCTGACTCATGGGGGAAGGTGGCTCTTTGCAGCCCTCTCATATGGTCATGAAAACGATTGGTGAACTGCTGCGTTCCAGCTTCTCCTCCACAGCCTGAGGAGCCACAGCTCTTCTTTCAGAGGCTTTGGATAAGTGTTTTTTATGACTGGTATGCCATAATTCATAAGGTCTCAAAGTCTCATACCATTTCCAAGTTTACTGCCCATCTCCAGTAAGCCATGAGCAATCTGAAAGTTGTCACTGTATATATCTGACAGCCAGAACATTGAATTTTCTACAGTTACCAATTCTTACTTACTGTAGACTTCAAAAAAAGCTTCAATATTGAAGTCTTTTTTAAGGACAGTAAACCAAAATACTGTAATATTGACTTCTTGTACAGCCACCCCATAAGTAAGAGAGAATCAAAGGTGGTTGTTATAGTGGGAGGAGTTGAAAATTTATCCAGTTAAAAAGAGTAGATTCTCACAAACCCACAAATTTTTAAAGGAACCTAAAATGCTTTTCTTCAAGTGTATGAAGTCCTATATCTAGACAGCATTATACCTTAACCATGGCCATCTTGTGACTTTCCTAACAAGACTTTCAAACAGTGGCCAATAGGTTGAATGGCTGTAGCAGTGATAGGGAATTCAGAAGAAAACTTACAAAGAAGGAAGTAAAGCAACTTTTGAGATCTAGTGTTTGAGTACAATACCTTCTAAATTCATTCCTGTCCCCGGCTTGCATGAGTGCCACAATTGTATTTGTAACTGAGGTGCCAATGTTTGCCCCCATTATGATAGGAATAGCTGATTGAACAGTCAGCACTGGAAAGCAGAAAAGGAGCACTGAATTAAAAAATCAAATCACCAGCAAGCTGTTTGAAGAATTAACATTGATTAATGCCACTGGAACCCTGATTTCGCTTGGTGTCACTGGGATTAGATGCTCCAACCCAGATATGTTTACTTTAATCAGCCCCCTGGGAGTGTGGTACTTCCATAGTCCTGTGACCCCACTGAGACTGCAGCCCACAGTTGTCCCTTTTCACCGCATGTTAGAGGGCCAGATTACATAAAGTTTCTTCTTTCCCAGCCATTTTCTTATTTACTGTAGAATTTTGAAATGATGCCACAGAAGCAAATAAAGTTCAGTAACTGGCTAACAGGAGAAAAGTATGCAGATACTTCAGAACTAATGCATTCAGTGTCAGGGCTTCCAATGGTTTTCACTGCAGTTGTTGTCTCACTACTACTACTACTGTTATTTAACAAACTATTTCAGACCAACAGCTGTGACAACCTTTTCCTGCAGTCTCTACTCTTACACCAAATAGCTTCTGTAATTTGAACACAGATGGGAATGTTTGCACCCCAGTCCAAGATTCGTGAGTTATCTCTGGGAAGATAAGCAGACTTACGCGTGGAGGACACCATGCTGACCACAATGGATGAAGAAGTGCTGGAGCTCTGGACCATAACGGTCACCAGAACGCCAATCACCAACCCCGCAACAGGATTAGACAGCACTGAATCATCTTGAAAGATGTCCCCTGCTGCTTTACCTACAAAAAACATATTCTCAGTGTGAGGGAAGTGTGAGGTAAAATCCATAGGAATTACCAGAGCATTTAATTAAAGATCATCCAACCCTTTCATTGAGATATATATACAGACAAAAAATATGCAAGATGATGTAGCCCAGGGATCTAAATTCAGGTCCTGAACTCTCAGCTTCTCAGTTGTCAGATACTTTATATTCCCTTGTTTCAGAGACTAAACAAGCTCTACTGAGCTCTGAAGAGAACCATATAAAACCATATAAAACCACATAAAAACACAGCCATTAGAGGAAAGACCATAGCACAAAACCCCACACATGCATAGATTTAAATGTTATTACTGCCTTAGTATTTTTGGTTACTGCATCAGAAACCCCTATTTTAACAATCCTGAGTAATTTTGTTCCCACAGCTTTCTGTGTGGCCAAAAATAAAAAATACTTTGACAAAACCACATGCACTTCTCTGATATCCACTGCTGAATCCATCAGCAGAATTAAACCTGTGGAGACAGGCAAAATACATTTCAATAGTTTCTGTCTTTGAAGGATTTGGGGGATTTTTCAGTGCTGGGTGCTTTGATCAAGAGTGCAATTTTTATATTTCACATTGTTGAAATGTCTTTCACATGGGATAGTTTTATGTGCAGATGTATGCATGTAAACTGTCACTAAAGTAACAGGAACCATCTATGAAATTGAGGCCAGTAATTCCTATATCAACAGCTCTCTGGAATTTGAGAAACAAAGGCCCTTTCAAACAAATGAAGGTCAGTCTTCAATCAAAGCTACTTCCTTCTGAATCTGTAATACAACGCATAAATCTGGAGAATGTTCTTGAAAAGTGGTACTTGTAATTTAGTCACTCAGATGAAATTTACTGCCTCATTTACATTTTATTCTTGATGGTTTAGACATTTTCATACCTCCTACTAGCTGAAAAGCAGAGCTCAGTACATCCAGAGAACACACGAACATGTAGAGCAATCCAAGTAGCATAATAAACTTCCCTATCCCATAGAGTACGCGAATGATTTTTCCTTTTCTATCCAGTTCTGCAAAACAAATATATTATGCATGAGACTTGCTTGATGTATCTGGTGCTCTCTCTGGAACTGTCTGCACACAAGCAGAGAATAGGAAGTCAAAAGACAGTGCTGTGACTCCAATGTGCGATTAAACCTGAAAGAATGCTCTTAATCAAATTTTAACTGCAGAAACAGGTGGTTTGTTTACCTAGCTTTACCATGTAAAAGCATTTGGTATATGACAAAAGCCTTGTGAATTCTGAGATTGACCCTTGGTTTTAGATAGTCATCCTACTGAATAAAGAAAAACCAACAGGCACCTGGATACAAAACCATGCTAATTTTTGATCATTTTCCATAGATTCCTTGTGTTTTAAGGAGAATAAGCTGCATGATTTCCATATTCTTGACTGACTAAATATAATATCCCCATTCACTGTTGGGAAAGGTGAGAAAGAGTATAAAGTCAGAATCATAGAATAGTTAGGGTTGGAGAGGACCTTAAGATCACCTAGTTCCAACCCCCCTGCCATGGGTAGGAGCATCTCACACCAAACTGTGCCACCCAAGGCTCTCATCAAATCCTAAATTCAATTCTGCAGCAAATATGATTTCAGAAAAATAAAGGATATAAAGAGAACAGAATTAGTGGAAAAAATAAATGCAGGTAACTTCTTTACTGAGAAATGGCTACCTGACCACTTGATCCCAGTATCCTGCAGTTCTGGCAGAGCCCATGGGTCTTCTTCTTCTTGCCTGGTCTCATCTATCAAGGCTATTGTGGAAAATGCAGGTTGAATTTCCCCTTTATTTCCAAGTGAAGCCACATTGCCTGATAAAATAGAACATTAAATAAAACAGTTAAATTACTTTGTCTTCTCCAAAGATCCACAAAACATATATATCTCTGTCACTCACAGGTAAGCACACATTACCTTTATGATTTTCTCCTTCTTTCCCAGCCATGTTCTGGTTTTGTTTGGAAGAGTCCCCAATATAGTTATTGGTTTCAGGCTTTTCCACCTCAGGCCAGGGAGCCATGATCTGTGACTAACAAAGTGGTGCTGATTTAAATATGTGTGCAATCAAAATATTCAACTTACAACAGCATATATGAAAAACATTATTGAGTTAAGAGCAAAAGAGAATGGAAATAGAACAGAAGCAATATGTCCTTGAGTAAAGCTTTTTAATGACCTTTCTTTAATTCATTTTATCTCCTTTCAGCAAAATGTTGGAAGATTATTTCATCCACCTTCTGGATTTAACTGACTGCATTTATCAAACTGGTAAACTTTACCAAGACCTTAGCAAAGAAAGTTCTTTCCTAAAGCATTGCCTTGTTTAGGTCACATATGCTAAACACAGTCTTCTTGTTGCCTTTACTGGCTCGTTCCTATGGAAGCATTGAGGTGAACATGATCCTGGACATGGTGGAGAAAGACCACAGAGTTTCAAGTTCCAGAATTATGCGTGTTGAGTGAGGGGAGAAGAACATAATTAGGCAGCAGTGGACATTTGCAGGTCTATATTTGATTGTAACTCAGAACTGATGCTGCAAGTGAAGCTGAGTTAGTGGCTGCAAGGTCAGCTCACCCATCTCATATGCGCATCTCTCTGCATGAACCTGTTCCTTCCTGACCCCTTTGAGTACATTTGACATGGATTGTTGTATTAATATCTTAAAAAAATAAGACATCAGATGGCCAAATCTAGCCAGCACAGGTACAAACACGTGGCAGACCTAGCCCAGGCACGGCCATTCCTTCAACCAAAGCCTGGAAAAGTCATACTGGTTTACTTTACCAATATCAGAAGCCAAAAGGAGGGTCATGAAAGAGGGGAAGGTGACCATGGGGAGCTAAGGCAGCATATGATAATTCCTCTGACTTTCCAAGCTTGTAAGGCTGTTGGTTACCTCAGCCAGCATAACCAAACACTCAGTGGAAGAGGTGGCAGAAGTGAACCTTACCCAGAAAGGCCTCACCTTTGGGTCTGTCTCTTCCACCTTCTCTGCCACACAAGTCAATCAGTGATGGGGGCAAAGCTGCCCACGGCTACCATGTCTGGCACTCACACAGCTGGAACGTCTGAGGTGAGCAAACCTGCCTGCAACACTCCTCATAAACAGGGCACATGCACCCAGCCTCCAAAAGCCAGTGCCAGGGTTGGTAAACAAGTGTAAACAAGGTTCACCTGCATTTAGCAGCCACTCTAAAGGAGTATAATTAATCATTCGTTTAATCATAATCCCTTATGTAGCTGATGCTGGAAATGTTTTGTCCCTGCCTATGTCAATAAGCCACACATCTTTCTCCTTTAGCTGGGGAGGAAATGTCACAGACAAAATCACTCATCTCCTACGGTAATAGAGGAGCATCTCTCCTTCAACATTAATAGGAAAAATTATTCTACAATCGCATTAGTAAAAACTTTGATTTGACACATTCTTTGTCTGTGGTGCAGATCTAGAGCAGCTCCCGAGATACACAAAGAAAGATTGCAGAAGAAATGGAAGAAAATCACTCTTGCTTGTTTCAACAGGAGTTGCCATTTGCTTGGAGCAAATTTCCGTATTTTCCCCCATGCCAGAACAACCTCCAAGCCCCACCCATGCCAGAACACCTCCATCTCGTTGAACAAGTTTCATTTATATATGTTCAGCATTTAAAGAGCTCTAAAGAAAATAAGGGCTCAGCACAAGTGCTCCTGAAGTGAAATGTAATCGTGAAAATGCATTGGAAATTCAGATGGAAGTTGCATCAACAGCCTATTCCCACCATGGAGATACACAGAATATGCTGGACACCACCATACCTAGAGATGCCATCAGTACTTCTACAGCTCTTCTGTTACCCTCAGTATTGAAATGAAGGATTCAGCCTGCATGATTACTGTATGGAAACTGAACTGATACACTCACTGGAGAAACTGGAGCTTGAAAACTTCAGCAGACAAACAGCCTCAATGTCTCCTAAATAAACTCTCCCCATTCAAGAATTCAGCAGAGCATTTTTCATAATAAGCATCTCCCATGTTCCTGAGGTGCTCAGGATCCCACAGGTATGTCATATACTATTGGTTTTGCTTTACGTGATTAAATATCATAGAATGAGAACTGACCACATCCGTGGAGGAAGATTTTTTGTAGGTATGTTTATAAAATAATTAGAGCCCTAGTCAGCCTCTGATTTGGGAAGGTAGACTTGAATACTGGAGGTCTTTATAGTGTTTGCCTTGTTCATTTGGGTTTGCAGAGGTATAACTAGAACAGCCCGTTCTGTGTGATTGGTACCAAGGACAGATGAAAGCAGAACCTCCTAGATCCTGAAAGCATCACCAAAGCTGTCAGTTTTCTCCAGATCCTGACTCTTGTTAAGAGGAACAGCTGAGAAGCTAGTTTAGAGCCACCTGATACTCTGCTAGAGTCCTGGCCACAGCTGCTTACTGTTAATTAATCGCTGGGCTACAAGGATAATCTACATTCTACAGTTTTCCCTTCAAAGAATTCTTGCCTGGCACAAATACAGACATTAACATCTTCAGAAAATACTCAGAGGATAATAACCTGAGTGCTGTGGAAGAGCAGAGCAGTGGGGTGACAAAGCTAACTGCATCAGTCTCTGGCAGCTTACATGAGCCCTTGGAAAGCTTAATGTCATGGTATAAAAGACCAACAACGTTGACGCAAGATGTACATGACAATGAAAACCCTAATAGTGGCTCTCTTTTGAACATCAAGGGCATAACTACACTGTGAAGGAACATGTTACAGAACAGGCAGAGGATGGGCTGGTGACAACGCACACTGCATCAAGGAGCTACACTCAGCTGGACACACTGGTCCAGGTCCAAAGGCAGGATAGCCACAATTGCTGGATGAGATGCCAGGAGTGATGACCTTTGCCCATCCCTGTGCCAGCCCAGGTGTCTCAGTGTCATTCTTCTGGTTCCCACCTGAACTGGCAAGGAGCTGGCCAGGACATCTACATCGGGGCATAGTCATGGAGCTCAAGTCTGGATAAGCACTGGCGCTTTGGATATCCACCTGTTCAGAGCTGTGCTGAAATGGGAGCTAATTTCCTCCTGAAAGTGGCAGGTCAAAATACGCTATGCATATTGCAAAGGTCTGAAAACTAATGCCTGCGCAAACTGTAACCCAGCCTGTTTCGGTGAACCTCATGGCAAATCCTCTCACACCATCGTGCGTGCTCCTTTCATTGTAAGTATAGTCTTTCCTCACCTTTGGAAAATGCTAAATACGTTTGACATCCTTTCTAACTCCAAAAGAAACTGAAACCTCCTGCTCCTACAAGGGAAATAGATGGAAATCAATGGCATTCAACTTCTGAAATAAAACATGAGAGAAACTCAAAGTTGGCTTCTATGGTTTAGGGTAGTATTTAGTTATGGATAATTTAGTTATGGATATAAATCCATACTGACTCTCTCACTGCAGCATTTCAAAGAGTTAAAAGTCTCTAGGGAATTATCTGAGCAACACTAGGTGTCATGCAGGTGCCCTATATTGCATTTCTTAGTGACTCATTTACTGTCACAGCATTGCCTCTGTAGCAGGGCTAGGCTCTCAGTGCTTCTCAGCTTTAAATCAGAAACAGTAGTAAATGTATTTATTTTGCTGGACTTCTCACAGAGAATATGAACTACCACTTCCATGTGCCTGGATAGTATTGTTTGAACCTCTCCACCCGTGACAGCTCACTGAGAGGCCACATTGTGCCTGAAATAAGAACTACCAAGCAGTAAGCCTTAAAGAAATCTCACCTCCAGGGGAACAACCCCAGTGAATTTCCAAGAGGAAATAAAAGTACTGGAAAAAATAGCAGCATTTCCAAAACCTACTGGTAATCACTGCAACAACCATCAACATGACCATGCATGTGTCTAAAAGTTGCTTCAGCAGCTCCAAATCTAATTTTGGGTTCAGCCAGGCTTCCCCTTCTCTTGCTCTCTCTCCTTGTCTCACAGCTTTTCTACAAACCCTTAACTTTCTTGTCATTCACCACTATGCTACAGTTTGTATTTTAAAAAGGGATTTATCAGCTAATTGGATATCCAATACACTACATACTTCATAGGAGTAAATTACCAAGCCATGTAACAATCCTTTTTATACACCATTTGGAAAAATACACTTTCCCCCCTCAAAATGCATGATTTCCAACACAGAAGCACATTATGTAGAGACAGGAAAGATCCTCAGCCAGCACAGATCCATTCGGTAGCTTTACAGTAGCTGATAATTTTGCCCCAGAACCTGTTCCATGGCAGCCACAGAGCCCCAGGTGTGACAGAACAGGCAGCGACTTAAATAAACACCAGCAATGATTCAACCTTGCTAGCAGCAAGTCTTGCTTTTGCTCTGGCACCAGCTGCCTCCTTGGGGTTTTTCTCTGAATAAGCTAGGAGGCTTAGCCAGGATGTAAACTTTCGGCTAATGTAGTAGTCAGGGGATAAAAACATACATGAAAGCCAAGAGAAAAATGAGCATTGTGCTCACTGTTTGTTCCTACAGATCCCTGAGTCTTATTGTTCACAGGTTTGAATCTAACACACAGCAAAATTAACAAAACCCCAGCAAACCCAAAATGAAACCCACATAAAACAAACTAGTAAAGAGAACTAATTTCTAAACAAGTGAAGAGAAAATGAACCCCAAACACTGATTTCTGCATTCACAACAAAGCAAAGCACCAGACACTGCCTGTGGGGACCCAGAGCCAGGAATCCTCAGCGATCTACTTAAAATGCTTACTAGGTACTTAAAGAAAACAATTACTTTTTTAGAATAAAAAACATCAGCAACAAAATCCCACCCACAAGGAAATACAACAGATCTACGCCATCCCGAGCACAAAACACACAGTGAAGAATCAAGAGAGGAAAAAGTAATGGCATAAAAAAGACTTACAGGTCTAATGGAAGAGGTGCTAATAAAAGTTACTGAGAAACCAGTTGAATTCTGCCTACTGCCACATTAGTTGAGCTAACTGCATCAGACTAATTAATGTATTCCTTTTACTGCTGTGTATCAAACCAAATTAGCATCAGAAAATGTTTCCATGAAGAATAGCCTGACACGGCCGTACTGAAGCACACAGACGTTACACACTATCTATGCTAACACACAAACTGACAGTATTTCTTTCCAATGTTTCATTAATCATACCCTAGACATTTTCCAGTATCCAATGCCACTGAATGCTATGAATTAAAAACCTCACTTCTTTTCAATCCAAATAATAGTTAAAACAATACTTTCTTATGCTATAGGCATTTTTTTTCCTGTGTGGGTTTTGGTTTTTTCTTGACAGCTGCAAATAAAATGCTTTTTTCCTTTATCATATTCCATAAAAATAAATCTAGTTATTTGAAGGCAGAAAGTAGCACAGTATGCTTTCAGAACTATTATTTTTTTATCACTTCCTTAAAGTAGAAATGCAGTTGAAAGAACAGAAGCTGAAAATGCTAACAAGTGGATGACATTTTACATGCCACTCCGGTTCTTCATGTTAGAGCTCTGTTGTTATCCCCTGGCAGAGCTTTAGATTTATAAGCTAAACAAGTTTGAAAGAGAAAGAAAACTTGGTCTCAGTTTTCTTACTTACCACTTCTTTATTCCCAGACCACAGAGTGAACGGATCAGCTGGGCAGCCACTGAAACCTGCAATATATATAGACAGGTGTTGAGCAAAGTTTGCTTTCATCACTGCGCACTAACATTCCTATTTTACAGTCCAGAGGCACTGCCTACCTGCAGCTTAATGATCACAATCAACCTTTTTTTAGCAGTAGTGGGCAGCAACCAAGACTGATAAAACTATGGGCTATTTCACACTTATCACATTCTAAAAAATGTCCCATCAGCATTTAAGTACAAGTTACTAATGTGTTCATGCGAATGCTGGGGAACTGTTTGTTCCAGCCTGGAAAATTGCCCTCTGCCTGATCATTCAGTAATCTTTTTTCCAATAATAATTTTCCAAAAATATTTTGCAATCTCAAAAGTCTGTCAAAAGGGTGTGAAGAAGATGTAGTACTGTTATTTGTCTGTTCAGGTGCCTATTAATCTGCCTAAGAACAGAAGCGAAGGAGAATCTGATAAAAAGCCGTGTAAGTAGGAAACACGTAAGAACTTCTTTGAGAACAGAGGATGGAGTTTCATTCTTATCAGTGCTCAGTGTTTACAATTAAGGCAAGCTCATTAGCATTTTGGCTGTGGCTCTCATTCTAAATGAGATTTAAAGATGCAACGACACCTTTGATAATTGCATTCAGAAAGCTAGCAAGGAAGAAGACTGTATGATAAATGGGTGCATTATTCAATACAGTGTGGTATTACAGATTAGACAAAACAGCCACTAGCATTGCTGTCTGTTCTACTGACGAGCTTAATAAGGAGCAGGGAGAGGGGGCTCTGCATTAGGCACTGTAGCTTTATTAACTCTGATTTTTTAGTGTTTCAACAGACATCATATACTGAGAAAATAAGCCGTAAACCAGCAGCCTAATCAGCATATCTGTTTCGTCTGCATGTATGGGGTCGTATCTCCCAGCAGCTTAGTGACTTAGTAACTTAGAAAAATAAAACTCTTGCTTTTTGCACCTTTCAGCCCTGCAGAGAAGCTCACCCTTTGGAGCTGTGAGTCAGAACTTACTCCTCTCCTGCATCAGCATCAGCATCAGAAGTTTTTAATAAATGGTGATCATAAAAGCCTCCACAGCCCCACACGCAGCATCACATCATCGCAGTGGAACCAACAAGCACCTCCCCTGGTTGCAGTGGCTCTGCTGGTGTAGACCCGAACACCCCCTACTACCTGGGGCACAGCTCATATTGGAGCCCAAGAACAAAAACACCAGGCCTGCCTCCTTCTTCCCAGCTGCAGCTTTCATGGAGATGACTATGGAACAGAAACTGTTTTTTATTTCTGTGCAAAGTGGAGAACTGTCCAAAGTGTAAAGAAGTGTTGGAAAATGGGCCCAAGATCCACCTGGGTGGTTCACAGGCTTAACAAAACTGCACTTTAACATTGCAGCTAAACCCAGTAGTTTCTCATTGATGCCCTACATGTAGAAAATGAGATGAAGCTTGTAACTGGGCATCCTTGAGTTTCTTTGAGCTGTGGCTTATTCTCCTCTGAGTCACTGTGAAACCCAGCTATGACAGGGAGGAGGTGCGAGATGTGCACGTTCCAGGTACCCAGTTAAGGCTCAGCCAGAGCATGGTGACGTCTTCCACGGCACTTTTTCCCCTGTGCTGCTCATTCCATTTGCTAAGCACAATCTTGTGTGCTGACCATGTTAATGTTTTAGGAAGGGAACAAAACCTAGATCATACCCATTGTGTTGCCAAAAAGAACTTTAGGAAAGAAAAACCAAGTCACTGAAAGCCACCAGTCAGTCAGCAGCTCACACGAAGGCAGACAATCTACAGTCTGCTTTGAAGGTCCATATTGGAACTTCTACAGAGTCACTCTGGAAGAGCAAGCTACAGGGGATGAAAGTGGGTGTTATTTGTCCCAGAAGCCTTTCCCTCATTCAAAACTGGGGGAAAAGAGTCTGAAATTATTTCTGGGACAAGAGGGAGGTCAGAGCGATAGTTCAGAGCACTTTTCATGCATCCAGCACAGACTCAAAAGATGCTACTGCTGAGGAAGAATGACTCAAAGCCTTTTCTTCCCCCTTCAGGGTTTACTTTGAAGCAACTGAACTAATTAAAAAAAATATTTTTGGATAGGGGATTGCTAATAAAGCAAAACAAGCATGTGAATTTCAAGGGTCCCGATTTCCTCTCACAAAGGTGCTGGGTTTCTCTGCAGCTACCCAAAATAGTATCTGCTATAGTCTAGCATTGAGCAGGAGGTGCAGCCACAGAAAAAGTCTCAAACACAGATTGAGAAAAAATTCCTGGCATGTGCAAATTCTGTGAGAGGTGAACTCTGTCCAGACACTCTTTTATGTTGCAAGAAGTTAGAACAATGTAGGCGAGAAACATGTCTACATTACAGAGATCTATACTGCAAGCTCCCCTCCAGATCTCCCATTCAAGAGGAATACTTGCTATGCAAGTGTCAATCCCATTCGTCTTTTATACAGTGAACCAACTACACCTAAGTCACAACTAAATTAAAGGGAAGTAAGAGAAAGCCATCCATACTACAAAGGTATCAGAGCAGCTCAAGATATGTATTTACTAACAATAATATTCACATGTATTTACTAACAATAATATTCACATGATGAGGTTTGCTTTTCTAGCAGACACAGCTTGGAAAGACAGAATGCAAAAGCAAGACTCACAGCTAATATCAGGAGTCTCTCTTACAGTTTAATTTAATTTTCAGTGTTCCACAAATCCAAAGAATGCACAGCTGAACACTTCTGCGTGTTCGAGTATGGCTACATAACTCTGCTGAAGAGAAATGGCATTGTTTCCATCATTTGAAAACCTCATTGTCTATTTTAACTTGTACAGAAACCTTGAATGGATCTAGTTGTCTGCCTTTTGGAACAGCATTAACGTATATTAGCCTTCCCTCTTCCAGAGATGTAAAACACAAAGCCCTGATTATTAAAGAGACCAGTGCTGATTCCAATATGGATTACAGCCAGAAGAGTTATTTGGTTAAGAACTTATCCCTTTCAGTTGAACACCTTCCTTCTTTGTGCAGTTACCTGGAAGAGTTGAAGTCCTGGCTTTCTCTATTGTCTGAAAAGTATTCTGCATGTAAATATTTGAGCAATGAAGTTTAAAACCCGTCAAGATACATTTTGTGAATATTAAATGCCATATTGATATGCACCTGAGTATTTACTAGGGATCAGTATTTGTAGCAGGCTTTGATTTTGGAACAGAATGCAAATGGTACAATTTAGCTATTAATTAATTTGTTTCCCATTAAGAAGTGTAAATTTGTCTTTGAAGCTTCAATGCATACAAGGAAATTTAGCTCCCCTGTACTCTTCTGCTTTAGGTGGGTACAATGCATCATCAGAATGATTTTTTGCCCAATATTTCTACTGTAGTTTGGAATAGTAAAGAAGAACTCCCAAGACTATTTTGGCAGTGATAAGAAAACACCTGATTTAGTGTATAAAGGACTTGAATCCTATCACAGCATTCTGTATTACAATGCTGCATTTCATCTCACATAAATGATACATGAAAAAAGTAATCAGAGAATCATAGAATAGTTAGGGTTGGAAGGGACCTTAGGATCATCTAGTTCCAACCCCCCTGCCATAGGCAGGGACACCTCACACTAAACCATGTCAACCAAGGCTTTGTCCAATCTGGCCTTGAACACTCCCAGGGATGGAGCACTCACAACCTCCCTGGGCAACCCATTCCAGTGCCTCACCACCCTAACAGGAAAGAATTTCTTCCTTATATCCAATCTAAACCTCTCCTGTTTAAGTTTGAACCTGTTACCCCTTGTCCTGTCACTACAGTCCCTAATGAAGAGTCCCTCCCCAGCATCCCTATAGGCCCCCTTCAGATACTGGAAGGCTGCTAGGAGGTCTCATTGCAGCCTTCTCTTCCCCAGGCTGAACAGCCCCAACTTTCTCAGCCTGTCTTCATACAGGATCTGCTCCAGTCCCCTGATCATCCTCCTGGCCCTCCTCTGGACTTGTTCCAACAGCTCCATGTCCTTTTTATGTTGAGGACACCAGAACTGCACACAATACTCCAGGTGAGGTCTCACAAGAGTTAGGATAGTTAACATACTTCCAGAGCTGCATAACGAATAAAATCATAGAGTTACCATTCAACAGAGCCAATGCCAGGAATGGGAGGAGGAAATGAAGTGTGAAGTGATGGTGTTACAACGAGAAAAAACACAGAAAGGGCTTTCAGACATAATAAGGAAAATAAATATTTCAGTACAGAAAAGGATGGATGAATAACACAGCCAAAAATTTACACAGGTAGCTGTGTTTGAAAGGAAAAAGAGACTTTGGACTTACAATAATTTAGAAGCCCCTTCACAACAGAACCAGTTTAATCTCATTACAACCATGCCTTGAATGTTTTTGCCACTACAAATGCATTTTTGGGATATAAATTAGAGGGATTATTCCCATCCTCCAAGATAGTTACATTTTCCATTGAAGTCACATATTACAATTGTTTTTATTCTTTCTTATCTTATTTTAACTTCCTATTTAGTGGATATTTTGCTCAACATTTACTAAAATGTAAGGGATTCAGAGCCTGCAACACCAGGCAGACAGGGAGCAGTGGGAGCCCTGCAGAGCCATGCCACAGGACAGCAAGTACTTCTGACCCTCTCTCAGGGGAGGCATGACCACAGGCAACAAGGCACTGACTGAACCATGGCACATGTGAAAAACTAACACCACCAGAAACCTGAACTTGATTTCAGCCAGAAGGCTGAAAATATGAATAGTATCTCATATTTAGACAACTAAAGCCCAGATAAATTGTTAAAGCTTTTCTTATCATAGCTGCTCCAAACTTACAGTTTTTGGCCGGAATGGTTAAACGGTGTAAGAAAGATCTGCTAAAAACCCTCAACCCCCAAACAAAGATTTGCTGGTGCTTTAGGGTAAGAAATTTTTAATCACAAAAGAAACCCAATATTATTCCCCTCATGCTAACCTTCCCTTACTCTTCTTATAGTCTCTCCCCTTACCTTGCCCCCACCCTGCACTCCCTCTCCTCCCTGCTTCTGTTCACTCTCTCAACCAATTTTACATTCCACATCCTCCCATTGCCTCCCACTTTGGACACATATTCATGAATGCAAATAGAATCTTCCCAACAAACAAGTAATGGGGAAAAGGAAGAAGAGAAGAAGTGAAGAGAAATCTGAGAGCTCTTAAATAAATAATAATATTTAGACCCTGGCATAACCCTCAATGTACAGACCTCAGAGTGCTTTGGGAAAGCAGGACTGTGGGATCCTTTAGCATTCCCAGGCAGTACAAAGATTTCTTTTTTTCAGAAATCCATGCTTTTCTTCCTGCACAATAAGTTAACCCTTGGCTGACTCTGGACATGGTGCTGCCGGTAGCAGGATGAGCAAGTATAATCACTGGCAGCCAGCTGAGCATGTTTACACTGAAAAGAAGACTCACCTCACATTTCCAACCTGTCCACTTCTGCACCTGCATTGTGCACCCTGCTGGCTTTCGTGCGCTGCCTACAGCACAGCTGCCCAGGTGCAACAGCCATGCTTGCTTGTCTTCTACCCAAATTACTTATGCCTAAACAAAGGATTTGAGAGTGACTTAAAGTTTTTACCAAAACAAATAACCTCACACAAAACTGCTGCTTTTTCAAAGGCCATATATGCACTAATTTTGTGTAGATTTGTACATTCCAAATAGACCATTAAATACCTCAAACTCTAGCTTAAAAATCACAAATTATTTCACCAGAGACCCTGTTACTTACTGCTGCAAAATGCTTGGCAGTATTTCCTTTCTGAGCCTTCATCCCTGAAACAGCTTTTGGACAACTCTAGGTGATATACCTAAAGGCAACCTGTTACCATAAGGTGAGAGACTAGATCTCTTTCCTCTGAACTTATTTTCCATGCAACCAATTATCCAGCACACTGATTCTGTACAGATCTTTAAACTAGATCTGCAAAATCAACAGCAAAATCCGGTACTGAATAAACCTCAGGTACAGTAACTTATAGTTCATGAGCGATTACCCATGATTATTATCTAATATGAAGGTCCTTGAATGTATCTAGAGGTGGTCAACAAAGCTAGTGAAATGGCTGGAAGGAATGTCCTATGAGGAGCAGGTAAGGATTCTGGGTTTATCTAGTTTGGAGAAAAGGAGGCTCAGGGGTGACCTGTGCTCTATACAGCTTCCTGAGGAGGGGATGTGGAGGCGATGGTTCTGAGCTCTTCTTCCTGTGATCCAGGGATAGGGCATATGGGAATGGTTCAAAGTCAGACCATAGAAGGTTCAGACTGGACTTTAGGAAGCAATTCTTTACCAAAAGGGTCATCAAACACTGAAACAAGCTTCCTAGAGAGGTGGTCAATGCCCCAAGCATCAGTGTTTCAGAGGCATTTGGACAATGCCCTTAACAACATGGTGTAACTTCTGGTCAGTCCTGAAGTGGTCAGGCAGTTGGACTGGATGATTGCTGTAGGTCCCTTCCCACTGAAAGTATTCTTTTCCATTCCGTTCCATTCCATTCCTGCCAGAATAATCAGTAAAGGATCTCAAGTCAAGTTGGGTGCAAGAACGGCCTTCTCCAGAGTGAGCACTACAGTAATTTTCTTGCTGTATTAGGCAAACAAGTTTTGCTGCATAGTTGTGAGATCTTGCAATTAGGAGACATCTCTGTGCCACACATCAGAAAAATTTTCTCCTTCCATCACAGCAACTTCTTCCAGTGACTCTTGTGCCACATAAACTGTTCTGACCCAGTCCTACTGTCAAGTGTAAAAACTGTGGATGGCTTTGGAGGATTTTATTCCCAGAAACATGACACTGTCCCTGTTGTACAGGAACCATTCCCACTCTCCTTGCAGTGTAAATTGGCTGTTTAAGGTTCTCAGCCTTAAATCACACAGAGAGAAATCTGGTGCTTTTCCTTTAACAAGCATAATTCTATCCCCATGGACTTTCTATTGACTTCAGATGCCCATTTTTAATATGCAGGTAACAAGTGACTTCAGATGCCCGTTTTTAAGAGGCAGGTAATGAATGACATCACTAGAACAAGAAGACAGTCTCCATCTGTTAACAGCATAGCTTCTTGGAAACTTTGAAAAATTAAAATCTACCACAGACACATAATTACAGCTCCTATTGACTTAGAAGAACTTCTATGTACGTAGGTAAGGCATCATACGGACCAAGGCACGCAGCCAGTAGCTGCTTTTTAATTGTTTACAGTTCAACCTTTTAAACAAATAACTTCGGCTTTATAAGGTGTAATTAGGGGAGCAATGAGACCAGTATTTGCTTTTTTAAAGAATAAGACACAACGTAATAGACACAATGTAAACCTGAAGAGGAATCCAAGACAGAAAACATTGCCTCACAGCCTTAGCCAATAAGCAGGGATTTTCCTGCCTATTTCTCTTAAAAGACTGGAAGCTGACATGAGTGCTTTTATTGCAGCTGTGTCTCTTTACAGGGAAAATATATAGTAGCCTTTCATATGGGGCACACAAAGCAGAGCTCAGAGGTATTGAATAAATCAGTGAACTTTTGGGCTCAGTGCTGGCAGGAAGATGCTTCAAGCAGTGAGGCAGGGAAAAGTAACCAAGGGACTTAGAAATCAAATCACAGCAAAATATTCTCTGTCCTGTTCTTAAGATGAAGTCATGGAACTTGAATTTGAGCATTTCTTGGAAAGACAGGTATACTTCAAGGATGCCTAATTCCATCATTAATTTTTTTTCCTGAAGCAAACAGATCCAAACTTTGGCTGATTGCTCACGTCCAAAAAGGTAATAGTACATCAGGGACCATCTTCTTGCTTTAAAAGGTAGATGTCATTAAGTATTAAAGTGATTATGAACAATTCCTCTGCATAAGAAAACATAATTTTACCTCTCTGAAAAGATTGATTGATAAGCCTCTGGGTATACAGTTTGTCTGTTCCTTAAAGCCTCTTCCAATTTAAGCTCAAATATTATGTTTGTTGATGAACATAAATTTCCTGGCATAGTTTGACCTAATTAAAATGTTGCATTTGATTCTTGTCAAGTATCTCTATCAGTCTATGGGAACAGAATCTTAGTAATCAGTTAGTGCACTTGCATTAAAATTGTTGCAGTATCAGTAAAAATGACAATATTGCAAACCCAAGACTCCCATAATGGTCAAATGAGGCGTTTCTTTGTTTCAGTAACAAGCATACATTGGTGCAGCAAGAAGACAAGAATTGCTTCTCAACTGTAGTGGAAGGACTTAATTTTTTTCTAAACCTGACGGTAACGAGTGTCATTTTGCATATATTAAGATTTAAAGAGGTGTCTCTGTTACAGTAACTCAAGACTTACAGAGTTGTAAAACTGTAACTTTATGCTAATTTCGATAAATTATGTATAGCCCATTTACAAATATGTTACGTGCTGTCCTTGATCCCCACACTGTGCTCGGATTGGTCTGCTATTTATTTATCAGGTCAGTCTCCACAGGCCTCATAAACTGTTAGGAGTTACAGGAAATGAGATTTGACTTATCAGCCTCATTCCCAGTTAGTCACAGCAAGGGTTTTCACATGCCATGTACCACAGAGCACTTTGTATCATCATTATGTGAGTTTGAAAAAAGTCCATGGAACTCCTTGATTTGAAAATGTTATTGAATAAAATAAGGATGCAATATAGAGCTTGTGATAATCAGAGATATTCAAACCAGACCTGCCAGAATAACTATTATACATGACTTTTCCACAGACTGAAGCCCTGGATCAGATTTAATGTTTCCATGCTTGTGGCTACTCTTTTCACTGAAATTTAGTGTCAGGAGTAATAACCAGGACATTTTTTCAGTCCCTGTGCATTAAGAACAGGGCACACTGTGCCTGGGGAGAAAGCCCATCCAAGGCACTCACTGAGAACTGCAGTGTGCCAGGACAAAGGGTATTGAGGAGGCAAGTCCTGTGAGGATGCTTAGTGCACACTCTGACAGCTACACCAAGGCCTGGGGACAAGGGAGCATCAGTTTCTAGATGTGGTGCCTTGGGAAACACATGGCTATTTCTTGTGAATGAATGTAATGTGAGGAGGTATGAGCCCTGGAAAATAGGAAAATAGGGACACCATGAACTCTTAAGGTGTCCACTGGAGTTTACAGTGCAATTGCACACACCAAACAAATGCACAAGACTTGGTCCCTTCTCTTCTGCTCATAGTAATCCAAATAAATGTTGTTATCAGTTGCAGTTTGTCTTTCAGGTCTGTGATACATCGAGCACTTGCCTGAAAAGATGAAGTGCTCTTGCACAGCAGGTTATCACAGAGACATCACAGCACAGGGTAGCATGAGGAAGGAGAAATAGCTCGTGCAACCCATTTATTTGAAATACCGAGCATGTTATTGCACCTTTTTTACAGACTTACTGATATTTCCTCTGGCAAGTCACTGCTTCTTGTTGGGTTTAGTCCCACCGCATTCTGAAAGCTGTAATACTTATTGGTCTTACACTTTGAAGATTAAAACAGACCATAAATGATATTAATGGAAAGCCAACACAATCTGTTCAGGAGACATACAGAACAGTTCCCAGAACTTTTGGTGTATTTTGTAAACAAAATGCATAAAGCTAATTATGTCTGATATTATTATAATGACATCTGATGTTTGTATAGCACATTTCACATTAAAGAGAATTAATCTGTTACAGCGTGTTGAAGATGTAAGATTAAGAGAGATATAAATGGTTAAGAGCAATTCCTGGCAAAAGACCAGTTAATGTTGCCTGGGGTAGCTACCACACCATACAAGACATACCGACATACCTCTATTCTGCAATCTTTGTTTTAAACTTCCCAGGTTTCAGGTGGTCCTCAGCTAAAATTGATCTTTGAAGGGGAGGGCAGGGAGATGCCCATTTGAACAACTATTTCTGAGAACTTTCTCTTTTTGAAAGCATTTTCTTGCAGGAAGTGGCTTAGTGGCAGTTTTATCCATACTGGTAAGCATAGGAACACTGGGGTAGCCAGTCTGAGAAAGTTGAAAAACTTTCTGCTAGGTTGTTCAAAATGTTTCTGTCATGACATAGCATCATAATATCCCTACCCATGGAGCAGTTCCCTCAGACTCCCTACAGCCCCCCTTGTTCATCCACTCAGGCTGCCACCACTTGAAACACCTGGGCTTACACAAGCTGTAAGGAAACAGTGGAAATCTTCCTACCCTAGCCACAGCCCTAGCTGGGATGCTCTGTTTTGAGATGTACTCCCACTATCAGTGTAGAACATCTCCCCAGCAAGCATCTTCCTCCTGCTCATCCCAGGCAGGCAGCATGCTGCAAGCATGCCACAGCAGCCTGCAGCTCCCTGACACTGGCAGAAGAGGTGAATTGGTTGCAGGCAGGAGCAGACATGGAGCTCACAGCACTTCAGGTGCAGTGGTTGGCTGCAATTCCATGGGATGCAGGAGCAATCCAGCACATCGGGGCTGCTCAGCTCCCATAGCTGTCCTGGTGTAACGTGTCAGTGTCTGAAAAGATCATCCCTTGGGAACCAACTGGAGCTTCACAGCTAGGTGATGAGGAAGAGCTGGCAGAGACAGAGTATGGCCCAGCACTGCCGCTGAACCCCATAAAGCACACATCTGACAGCTTAGGTGTGGTGTGCAAGGACAGGCATGCACAGAGGGAGGGCAAGAGGATGAGGGCTGAGGTTTTCTCTGTACTCCACAGTTGTCAGTGTGTGAGCAGCCAGCAAATCCATCTGTGCTTCAATTCACTGCCACACAGAAACGTTCAATGAACAGGGTGAGATGTGCAGATCTCACCCTCCCCAGAGAGTTTACAACCAACCAGAAGAAAAGAAAGTTCTCAGACCTGGAGGTAAGGGCATAACTTGCTGATACTTTGGTCTGTAGATCACAGTGACACAGTAAAACTGTTCACAGATAAGAAAACACATTTTTGGTGTGTGTTGGGGCTTTGGATTGCAGGGATCACAAGAAATGTTTGCAAGACAGCTCTATCTTTTCTTTATTTTTTCCTTTGAATTAGGACAATCTGGATGCTAAGGCCATTTCTGTACAGTGTTAACTAGCAGGTGGAACAAGCCTCACTAAAGGAATTTCAGTCTTGGCTTGAGATTTAAGAAGTTAAAATGTGGCATTAGAGCTATAATGGAGTTTCTAGTGTTGGAAGATAACTCCTTCAGTGCTACAGAAGCACAAGGAGACAGAACTGGCTAGATGAACTACTCTCCCTAGGCTTACTTCTCCAGCTATTGCAAACAGCAGTTGACTGCCCACATTCTTGTCATCCAGCCATTTTGTATTTTATACATGTTTAGCCTGGTTTTTAGTATGAAAATGTTTTGGTATGAAACTGTGAACCTTGTCAATAACAACTGATGGACACACATCTGTCATATAACTCTTCACCAGTGTCATGCTTCTCACACTAATACTTCTCCTCCAGATTTAGATATTACTTCCTTTCTGAGGCTATACTCACAGGTTCACAAGAAAAGACATAAGGAATTTGGGAGGCCTAGAGGAAGAGTAGTCTTTCCTTCATTTCCACTCAAAGGTGCACCATTAACCTGGTGATAACAGGAGACACAGATACCCACAGTGCCAGATTTTGTTTAGTGGTAAAGAAAGGAAGAGACCATTTGAGCAATGTTTAAGAAATCCACTTACCTAAATCCCATCATGGAGTAGATCCTCCCTGTGCTAGGGGCATAAGCAAAGACAAATCATGTTATTTAAAGCCAAACCACACACCTCTCTTTTCCACAGCCAGAAAAGGGCTGTACAGAGGATTTGTTCTGCTTTACCCTTATGAGCCTTCTGAGGCTCTAGGCTTTTGAACCTAGTATCACATAAAAAAAATCTTTTCTTAAATTCTCTTTCTTTAAGTAGATCTTGGAGGGAAGAACTGCTTTATAGAGCATGTCATCACCTCAGCTGCTGTTAGAATAAATAACAGCATTTAAGAGCACACTGTATCTGCTGCATGTGCAGCATGGGAAGTCATTGTAAACCTTTATTCACCAAATGCAGTTGCATACAAAGCAGTGTGTCAAAAATGCCTGAGAAACAAAATGGGGGATGCTTCCGGTCATTACAGTAAATAATGCTTTTCTACCTGACAGCAGAGAAATTTTACGCTGTGTGTCATGCACAGCAGCTGGCACAGCCTTCATCTGGTGCCAAGTCACACAGCTTGCACCTTGGAAGGGCATCCACCTCAGTTCAGGACTACTACTCACAGCCAAAGACACAAGCACAGAGCCAGCTCAGGGTGGTTGTGAGATGTCCAGTGGCACATCTATGCTCACCAGTGGAAGTCTCTGAGGAGAAGGAGGAACCCCACTCCATGGCCCTTGAACACAAACTGAAAAGCTGAAACAGCTCACAGGGAAGTCCCTCCACCTTTCCTGGGAACTTGGTCAGGTTTGCCACACAACTTAAGCCTTGCCCAGTACAGAAACACTGGGTAGGATTACCAGCATGGCAGATCTCAGGGAACCTGGAGAAGAAGGAAGATACACCAATACCCTCCACCTCTAAGCCTTTCCAATTAACTTTGGTATTCTTACATTTGATTCAAAATGGCTTGTACAATTTATTACTTATATTTTGTCAAAGGCCAGCACTGTAAACAGGGGCTTGTATTCAACACTATTGTACACAAAGGTAACCAGGAACTTGGAACAGAAATTCAATACATAAGCCACTTATTGCAGCTTGATGGAACAACATAATATCCCAATGCCTCACCAGACATATATCCAGGGTCTTGTCATTTGAGCCCTTCAAGAGAAATGGGAGCAGATCACTCAAGCTGCTTTTCTGAAGCATTGCCTAAACCCCAAGGAATCAGGAAAAGAGGTTAGACCTGGAGGCAGCTCTTCGGACCTTCTACTTCTTAAGGAATGCTAATTTGTCAAAACTCTTTGTGATTCACACATTTTATAGTGATAAATCTTCTGAAGGAAATGTTTCTTGGACTGGAGCTGGTCTGCTGTTCTGAAAGAGGAAAGGTTTGTGAGATGCGAGCCCAGGAATTTTAGTTTGTGAGTAACTTCCAGTAAGGCTTGACTGTACATCCACTTCTAACCACAGCTATTCCATGCAAACACCTGTGGACAAGGTCATTTGAACAGCAGTTGCTTGGGTCAGGAGCTACTTGGGCTCATTTTCACTCAAAAAATAAATTAGAAGTTGGTAACACGAGCAACTCAGCAGCAGAGCTGACTCTGGAGCAGGGGCATCCATCTGGCAGTGGCCTGAAGATGCCATTGCCCTTCACACAGTGAGAAGCGACCAAAATTTCCAGTAGCAATCAGCATATCAAATTTTGTATGCTTAACACCAAGTACTGGTTGTCTGATGAGCAAGATTATGAAGCAAACATGATAAAGTTAGAAATGTTTAGCTTACATTTACCTAATGGTCAGAAAATGGAGAAAGCAATAGCCTTTTTACTGTTGCCCGTATTGGATGTGTATCACTCCTGGATGCAAAAAAGAATTGATGGCCCATGTGTGAATGAAATTTTGCATCCTAATAACAGGAGCAAAGCTCAGGAAGTAAACAAATAAATGAAAATCATTTATAGGCAAACAAAACATAAAGGTCATAATAAATGGAAGTTTAAAAGTTAGAAGTTCAAAGAAAAGAAGGAGTAGATAAAAAAGATGATTGGTGTAGACAATAATTACAGTGCCACATGAAGAATGTAGTTAAATACAAAGCTTAACATGCTTTAAAACAAAACAAATCAACACCCAACAGCAACACAAGCACACACACAAAAAACACAGACAATCCTCACAAAAAACCCCCAAACCAGAAGTACAAATCATTTCCTTAAATTTGTCTCTCCTACCGTCTCTTCTACTGACTAATTTAAGGCCAACACTTTTAGGAGATGGTCCCATGGAAACACCTCTCTCGTGCTGTTGCTTGCCATATATTCCAGATATATAAGCAATCTATAAAATAATTCCACCTTTCTTTGAGGATTAATTCACTAAAATTCCCTTTTACCTACATTACTGCTTTTACATGCATGTGATTCAGATGTTTAAAACTGATTAGATCTAACAGTGACTGTAAGAATAACAAGCAACTGCCAAGAAAAGGTAAGAAGTACTTATGGATGTGATGAATATCATCAAAGAACTCAGAGATCTGTAAAGTTTAACAGCATTTTTAAAAGCTGCAGTTATAGTGATACAGACCAAAAGAAAGTACATGACCTTACTAGTGCTTAACTTCTTCTGTTTAGAAGAGGGCAAGCTTACAGCTAGTCATAGAATTATAGAATGGTTTGGACTGGAAAGTACCTTAAAGCTCATCTGGTTCCAATCCTATGCAATGGGCAGGGACAATTCCACTAGACCAGGTTGCTTCAAGCCCCATCCTGCCTGGCCTTGAACACCGCCAGAGATGGGGCAGCCACAGCTTCTCTGGGCAACCAGTGCCAGCGCCTCAACACCCACAAAGTAAAGAACTTCTTCCTAATACCTAATCCAAATCAACCCTCTTTGTGCTTAGAGCCATCATGTCAGTACTGAAAATTGCTGCCTAGAAACTTCCACTCTATAGAACAGAAATAAAAGACAGTGTTGTTACATAGACACACATAATGAATACCCAGTTTAAAAGCAGGGTTTTAATTGTAAGATACAGCTACTGATCTGTAACTACTTTCCATAATATGAGCTTGTAGTTCTTATTTGAAGAAGACCTAACTACAGAGGTGCTTAGTTACATTAACATAAGTTTTCTTGAGCTGGCTCCTTATTATCCTTTCCCTCATCCCAGATGTAAAGACCCTGTGGCCACTGGAGCAACAAAAACAATGAGCTTCCTTTCTAGTCACTGGAAAAACAAGTTGTTTCATTCCCCTTTGGAAAACGCTTTATCCAAAATAGATTTATCTTCTTTCTGTTAACAGTAGGCAGCCTGGACTACCACTGGTGTCTTCAGAGGCTAAGCTCAGTGAAATGAATGCTAGCATAATAGTCACTGTCTTGTTCTATTCCAGAAAGAAAGCAAAAAAAAAATCCTTACAAATTCCTGACATTTGTGTTTCAGTTACCTCCACATGAGGACTCTTCTCAACCTATGGATAAGAATGTTATAAAAGCACTAAGCAATACATGAAGGTGCTGGAAGCAGTCCATCAGCATCAGCCTGGCATAGTATACTGTCAGGTGTTGATATTTGGCCAGTTGTTCACAAAACTTCACACTGAATGTGCTCAGACCAAAAGAATTCTGGGTTTCTTGTCAAGTAGGGTTTATTCTGACAACATATACCTTCACTGCAAAAAGTCTTGGAGATACTTTGGAAGATGCAGCAGATAGAAAGGCACAGCAAGAATAATCGTCATCCAGAAAGAACAGAGAAACAATTGGGAACTGTAGAAGAGCACACGCTGCATTGTGGTTTAAAATCACAGCACTCCTGCAAAAACAGCTTTTTTCTCTTTTAACTGAAGAGGTGGCCTACAAACGTTTGTGCATCTGAATTCTTTCCCTAAAATGATTTTCTGAGCTACATCAGCACACTGTGACCCCTGCTTACTGACAGGTTATGGCAGGTGAATCACCTTGGTGTCTTGTGCTCCCAGGAGGCACTAATAAGCATCTTTTTTGTCCACTGGACTAGGCTGAAGGACTTGATGACTTTAGGCATAGCAGTGGTGAGTCTTCTCCTTGGGAAGATGGGGCTTCCTAAGCAAAGGCAGCAGGATAAGGCCAGAACATGGAGAAACAAGCCGCTAGGAATACAAAGGGATGACCCCTCAAGAAGAAGAAAATAGGGAGAAAAAACCCCGCTGTGTTTCCAGTCATGATGTAGACTGGACTGCAGTGTGAACTTGTTGTCTACAAATGACATTTACAGAGGTCTGAGGTGTATTCATGTGCCCAGTGAAGACAGCATTTAGGTTTGTTGACCTACTGCCATACCAGTTCCAGAACTGAGAGTGTAACAGCATCATCTAAGCAGTATTGCAGGTAGGATATCATAATTATGCTGGAGATAGTGCCATCCTACAGCAGCAATACTCTTCAGGTGCCCTTGCACTGTGGCCATATTAGTGCATTGTACCACACTGACCTGTCTTAGAGAGTTCAGCTAGAATGATGCACAGTGCTTTGCAAACATCAGCAGTTACCACCCAATGAAGAAAGATTGGGTGTTTACTTCTGAGTTACACAGTTCAGGAAAGAAATATCATTGGATATTTAAACATGCTAAATACTCAGGAATTCTAATTTATGTCCAACCCACAAGAAGGAAGCAAGTAACAGTGCCCCAAACCTAATGGCATGCAAAGCATGACAAAGGAAAGATTCCCTGTTGCTCAACTGTTGATTGTGCATGCTACAGAAACCTCAGCCTTGCCTCTGGTGACAAACAGCATGCAAGGTATGAGGAAATTACAAGCCAATACTCTGATTGCAAGCCAAAAAAATTAAAAACAAAAACCCAAGGGATAAATTAGATGTTTCCATTCTCAGAAAAATGGACTCCTGGACTTCCACAGAACTAGTCTTATATCTAAAGCAAGTGAGACTGTAAGAAAAATTGTTTCATGAGATTACAGTGAAAGTGCAGAGGAGAACATCTTGCCAAACATCAGCATGTGTCTCTCAGGCTTCCTGTTTGTTGACCCTGGTCTCCATGATCTGCTGAAACAAAGCACAGACACCTCTGAGGGAGCAAAATTCAGAGCAATTAAGTGGTGCCTGCCACTTCAGTGCTAAGCAGTGGCTGCACTACCAGCTCATATGTGATCTGGTGCAGCTTTTCTCTAATGCAACTACCTTGACTTTGGATCCAAGAACACAGTTATGTACAAAGGCACTGTTTAAGAATGGATGAGCTTGGGCTGACAGTACTTAAAGCCTTTCTTGTGCCATATTCCAGTGGCTGGTGCAGACCTATCCTCTGTGAATTAGAAGCCCAATTCCCCAGATACCTAACGAGACTGGTTTTGACATTACCAAGGTCTTCATTTTACTGTGACAAACACTCCTCTTCTTGCCAAAACAGCCAAGTTACAGGCACAGATGAGGAACCCAACATCCCACATTTCAGAGTATGTCTTCAGTGTCACTTATTCTCACAGGTGGTCATGTGGTTGATCACCAACAGTCTTCGTGTCTCTGAGTACAATTAAAAATATATAATAAAACAGTATAATAACAGTAACATATATATAGCATAATAAAAATAGTTCTATTTTCCAAAAAGAATAAAAATAGCAGCTAGCCTCGTAGGAGGGAAGGCATGGCTGTGGGGTACAGCTCTCTACACCTCTACTATGTGGGCAGCAGGATTCCAGAGTCACACTTTGTAGCTGCGCAGTTCCCAGAGCAAAAGAGAGGATGCTCATAATTAGCTGACAAAAGGCTTAAACTTTGAGCTATTGGTGGTCTTAAATACTAACATCCAGGTTCTACACATCTGCTTGCCCTTCAGCATCTCCCTCTCCTTTTTCATGGCCCTCCTATTCATTTGTTAAGCTTTTCACCAAACTCAGATAATAAATTTTCTCCATCATTTACAATAGTCAGGTTTGGATGGTTTTGCTAAGACCTACTTGCTTTGTTTTTGTGTGTTATCCTCTGTGCTAATAGCCTTGTAGCCAACAAAGCATATGTAGCTGAACTACAGGTGAAAATAAGTAGAAGAGTGATGTTAAAGGATTCCCCATTTCACAAAACAGGAGAAGAACATGAAAAAGGTCTGCCAGAATACAATTTTTACATTGGTTCTACTTTTCTTCTGTTTTGCATTATGTGAATGACCAAGTGCCTCCAGCTGGGGTGGCAGAGAACCACAGATAAAGATAGAAAAAGAATCTGAGAAGCCTAGATTTTTTTCCCAGCCTCTGGAAATACTGAATTCTGCCCGCTAAGCCTCTCTTGAACATTTAACATTGCCTCATTCCTGTGAAGGATCACAGAAGACAGCTTTATGATCCGATAAAAAAATAGGGTGTTCTGTTTGAAAAGCTTGTTAGCCTTTCAGATAAAGCCAGCTTAGCTGCAAACCCACCCATCACAGTTTCACTGGATTATAAATTAAAAAATCCAAACAAAAAGGCCAAGCAAACACCAACCAAACCTGAACACTTCAGGGTTCCCAGATTCTCTCTTTCTTTCCTTTGGCTTCGTACTCATGAGTATTTGCTACTGTTTTTAGCACCAACAACATACTTCTCTGAACATTAACAAAATAAGCAGTCGTGTTCCTACAATGAAAGGAAAGTCAAACAGACAATACAGCACCCCAGCCTAGATCTGGGAAGACTATGGAAAGAGTAAGTCTTAGTACATGAATAACACCCCCTGTGAAGTTTGCAAGTATTATGTCTTGACCAGGCATGTGCAGGCGCAAGCTGGCACATAACAGGACCCAACTATCTTGATTCCTGCACCAGTGATCAAGAGGTGTGTTTTCCGTCAGCAGAGAAGGCTCACCACCCGCTGACTTCTCAGGAAAGTGCTGAAGCTTTCTCCTTTGCAACCAAAAAGGAAACAATATCCAGAGAGATGGCTCTGGATAAAACAGCCCTTGCAAGAAATGACTTAGGGAACAATACCAAAATGAACACCAAGTTTTAAAGCTGTATAAAGCCCAGAACTGCAGATATACACAATGCTGGCCAATGGAGCACTGCATGTTTGGGGTGTCTAAAGAATAGGTCTTATTTTCAGATTGATTAAGTTGAGAGAGTACAAACCAGTGAGCAATGGTTTGCATAATATGCATTGCAGGAAAAAGGAGCAAGGAAAGGGCTGTATTTTTATGTCCTCACAGTAACAGCACCTTTCTCACTACAGTAGGCCTATTTAAATTATGGGATCTATAGAAAAGCTTTCTCAATACAAATATCACAATCTAATGGATGTATTTTCTATTTACAGACCTGGACCTGCTCCAGAAAAACAAGAGAAAAAAATCCCCTAAAAACTCAGAGAGGGAGAACAAGCAAAGCGTATTTAGATGATTTGTCCCTGGTAGAGAAAGAAACAATGGCACTGGCATTGGTTTATTAATAGATTGGAGACCACTATCTGCTCTGCTTTCTCCTCCACACCAGAGACTGCAGCTGCCATACCTTGTTGTTTAATTGTGATGATATTTTGTGTCAGTACCTGAGAACATGCACCATAACCTTGAAACGCTTTCAAGAAAGTGTAGAATTCCATAAAAGCAACAACTGAGAAAAAATTTTGCATAGATATAAGAGGGAATGGTTATTTATTAACCCCTCTGGTTTGCACAACTGCAGCTTCTGAATTTGTTGAAATGATTTTCACTAAACCCACAATTTTAGATTGAAGAATCAAGCTTACAGAAAATACTTACTCTCGGTTTAAGGAGACCAGATGATGAGAAAGCAAATACATCCCTGAATTAACTGTTTCCAGGGTAAACAATTGTCACAATTAAAAATGTGAACTGCATCCCAAGGCATTATCTGTCCATCCTTTGGATCTGGAATATTTTTCTTGATGCAATGAAATTAAATGTCTGGTACTATGCAAGCTCTAGCTTCAGCGTACTTAAAATTGTGTCTGCCAACCTGCCAGCCTGAAAACTTCACACAGGAGTTTAAATAAAAGATTTTCAGAGCAGAGCAAGTGATTTTTCCAAAATCATTTGTTATTTCAGAATCAAATGCTATGGACAAATCCATTTTCCATTTCCTGTATTCATCCCAGCATGTTTATAATTAGAAGACAAATTTAAATGGGCTTAAATTCTCAAATAGACATTCACAGATAAGAAATATAAACTATATTATCATGTGGAAGAAAAACCATGGCCAAAATTAAAGAATAATTTGTATGTCTATTTGTTTTGATCTATGGTTTCTCCTCCTTTATTTACCTTGCACACTCCTACTACCAGGCCTTTCCCAGGTCAAGTTGATTAATCCTGTCATGTATTTACACTGAAGATTACTGCAACAGGCTGAAAATCAGTATCTGTAATAACACACTATTTCCATAGCTGGTAAAATCTGAATTCATTCCACCATGTCTTCACATTTGAAACTGCATCACCTGTGACAACTGACACCAGCTATGCTGCCCATTGGTCAACAGGGTTATTTCCCATCAAGGAAACAGCCAAATCACACAAATCTTGCTCGTACTCAGCTCTGTTTACCATCCCTCAGTTATATCATCACCAGAGATGCATCAAAAGACTACATCATTCCTACCAGAAAGAGTGCAGTCCCTCCACCTGACAATTGTGTAAATCCACAGATGACAACCAAGCATCTGGATTTACTATACTTGCTTTTTTATTCCTTGTTCTTTTCAGAAAGTATTTATGAAAAGGAGTTTAGCAATAACAAGCAGCAGGTTATGCACAGAAGAGACAAAGGGTGAAGAAGGTCCCTCTCGGGCCCCTGCTGTGGCTCTGCACCTACCAGCACAGCCTTCGGCAGGTACCCTGGCTGCTCTGCACAGCACGAGCCAAGGACCATGCACCTCCTGATGCTGCAGTGGGGAGACCAACAAATCCCCAGCACACACAGTGAAGCAGCCATGCCCTTTAACCCCTGTGATGGGTGAGCAGGCAAAGGGTTTGTAAAGGGGATCCCACATTGCCGGTGCTGCAGCCCCATGCTTGTGAAAGACTGGCTGCTCCAGAAGCAGGATTTCTCAAACTTGTTATGTCTACACTCACCAAACAAAAGGTGCTGGGCCACACCTACCTCATGAGAGGTGACATTCGAATATAATGCAATACTTAATTTTGTGAAACCTGCAATGATCTCAGCCTAGGTGCTGCTTCCCCACCTTCCTTTGGCACTGCTGCCTGCTTACTGTGTTGTCTGCCTTTCCCTTCACTGCCAGCCTTCTGCCTCTTCTTTGAACTCCTTTACAGTTCTCATAAAAGATGTTTGCCTTTCTGAGTCCTCTACCACTCTGCACCACTTTCTATTAGCATCCTACAGGTCTTTGACTCTGGTTTCTTTCTCTTCACCTTCAAAATTCCTCCTAGAATCAAAAGTGCAAATCATATCTACAGTTTCCATGCCTCTGAAGTGCTAAGGGTAGAGAAGGCCTTAAGATTATATTTTTTTTATAAGCTAGACTTATTCACAAATAAAAACAGTGTCTCATATTAGAGAGCTTCTCCAATGTTTTAGATGACTGACTTTGCATGTGATTTCCTTAAAACTTTATATACATCAGAGCTACTAGAGAGCTGAATTCATTCATGTTCAGTCTTAAAAGATACACTTTAATTTCACAGAATCATAGAATATCTCGAGTTGGAAGGAACCCCTAAGGATCGACTCAAATTACTCCCAAAAAAATGGGGCAAAAACCATGACCTGGTCGTATATGATTTGAGAAATGCTGTATAGCAAAGACAGGTAAACAAGGAGCAGCACAAATTTTACATGTGCGGGCTTACATGGCTGTATTTTGACCCCTGAGTACTTACTGCAGGCTTTGTATGTTTCCAGTTAATTCACTAAAAAGTTTGCTCACAGGTAACCTGCAGAGACAGCTGTAGCATGTCCTGCTTCGAGCGTTATGAGCATGCAAATAAAAACCTATGACTGTTCCGAGACAAAACCTGGCCCTTCTGAGACAAGTGTCAAAATCTCTACTGACAGCTCCACTTACCCTTTCATTGTCATGTTTAAAACCAGTGCCTCGGGTGGCCTTGGTGACACTGCCCACCACCACCACCAGGTAAGGGGTGCCATTTCACCTGAACAAAGGTGCATAAAAGCAACAGACTGGGAGAGGAAACAGATTAGAGTCTGACAAGAATCGATTATCCAATAGTGAGGAAATGCAGTCAGAGCTGGTCATCAGGGTTGGCTAGATAAGGAGATTAGGGTTTAGAAACTAATGAATTGTCTAGGATGAGCAAGAAGGGAGACAAATCTGAGGAGTACTGGTAAAGCTGGCAAAGAGTGTGAGGCAGAACCAGGAAACAGGGCAGCTTTGAATAGAGGGGAACTCTGGAGAAAGAAATCATGCTTGAGAGGGAGGGAAATATTGGGGAAAAGGGTAGTTAGAGTGTAATAAAGAACCAGCTAAACTAGTAAAATGGGAAAGAGATATTGAAGCACTGATGTGGGACAGGCCAAGGTCACCCCTAAAAGGGGAGTAGTGTTTAGGGAGGAGGAGAGGTTTGCAGCTAGGAAGCTCAAAGAACTTGGGTAACCATTTCCATAGTAAGCTCAGTGGAACATCTGGGACTGGCTGGAAAAGTTGATTCTGGAAGGTACCCAAAGAGAGAAGATGAGATGAAAAGCAGTGAGGGCACACAAGGGACAGAGCACAAGAAAAAGACATCAGTAGCCTGGGGAGAGAGATGAGAAGGAGCAATTAAGTTTGTGCCACAGAGTACATATTTTTCTCCCAGCCCTCAGATGCAATCCAGCACTTCAGAGCCTTTCCAGCCTTTCCCTGTGTCCAAGCTACAGCGCTACTTTCTATTTTAAAGAGCAGCACATTTGCTGTGGACAGGAGGACCTGCAGGAATGAGGAGTTCATATCATGTTATTAACCACTACCTAACCCAGAAGCAGCTACTGATCTATTACAAGAAACTTAAGGGTCTTTCTGTACAACCCTTTTTGATCTTTGAGTTCAACTGGTGGCTGTTAACCTAAGCATAATACTCCTCATTATACTAACACTTCTTGTAACAAGCAAGAACTTGAAAACTTGTAAACAGGAGCCATCAACATTATCTAATGATTCATCTAGCCTTGTTAAGCTGTATAACTCAGTAAGTGTATTTTGGGAGCTGGTTTGTCATGAGTGGTAATGCCAGAGAGTTGACTTCTGCAATGAACATTCTTCTCATTATTTTAATCTTAGAAAAATATTAGAATTACAGAAAAGTATCATTAATCAAATCTGTTTCTTAATTTCATTAGCAAATACTGCTATCAGAGTAGGAAAGCACCTCTGAATCACTGTTTATCAACAAAAGATGAAGTTGGGCTCAGATGAGATCATCCAAAACTGGACAATGAGAGATCAAGTCAATGGATTTGCTGATTGTCTTTCTGGTCTGGCCACCAGCAGTGATCAACCCCTAGCTACAGGATAATAACATAGAGCAATGCAGGGGTAGGAGGATTCAGCTACACCTTGGTGACAACCCATTCTCAGATCAGTTTACATCTGCAGTGAAGACTGATCCCTCTGGTTAGATCGACTGAATGTAGACCTATATTTCAATAACTCTTATTTGTGCTTTAGAAAGTGTGTATTGCAGGAAACTCTTTCATTTGGAGAAGGAACCATTTCACTTGCATTTGGGGGGTGAGGGGAGGGAAAGGCAAGCCTTTTTTAAGATCACACATTCTGAGGACCCAATTGTCTTGATGTCCTTGGGATATATGACTTACATGTGGCAGGTAAACAGGAATTGTGCTGACAAAGCGATTTATTTTTTTGGATGTGAATCAAGTTCTTTTTGCTATGCATATGCTTGCATACACATGCACAAGTTTTCTTTGCAAAAGACAAACTGATAGCTGCACATCCAGATTATTATTTTTCAGGAAGGACAAAACCAAACTGAACTTACAGCAACCATGAAAAAGGTGTTAACTCATTAACCTGAACCGATAGGTTTATGCCAAAATCAGATGAGGATCATGCATTCCCCTCAAAGAAGGCATTTATTATTTCAGGATGCTCTTTAAAATTGCAAGCTGCATTTCCTAACTTATCCTCATGGACTTTCCTGTACCTCCCCTACCTACCCAATATTTAGAACGCCTTTCTTTGTGCAAAGCCCCTCAGGTGGTGGTTTAATGTTTCCCCCAGAGCAATGGGGAATTACTCTCTTATCTGTTCCCTGCAGGAGAGACATTTGGTTTTGGTCTACCTCAGTGTTGTCCTTTGTGCTATGATCTAAAACCACCTCAGCTCTCGCATTCCCCATGCTCACTGACCATGGCCTTCTTACAGCGGAGTATGAATACATCCTTTTTTCTTTCTTTTCCTTTTCTATCCAGATCTGCACCCTCCAAAGTCTGTTGGTATCACTCTGAGAGTCCTTGTCCCCTACAGCACCAAGTGATCTTAAAAACAAGAAAAGCCTTATTTAGGAAGATTTCAGGTGAGAATACTGAAAACAGAAGTATCACAAGTGTAGAACGCAACCCAGCTGATATTTAGCTAGATACCTTCTGAGATGGTTTTGCCTCCCTTGCCTGAGAGTTCCCAGACATATCACAGTAGCTGGAGCCAGGAACACAAGTTTTACAGCACCCATGTGTCAGCCAGGTGTGGGCCAAGTTCTGAAATTTTCTGAAGTTAGAGGAAGGGGGAAGATTGTGCTCCAGCTTCCACTCCCTCCATCACTTTGACAATTATCATTACAATCATGATTTTCATTTAGCACCCTCAGTGGCCTTAATATTGATAATGCTTCTTGACAAATCAATTCTATGTTAGTGTTCAGTGTTCCTTTACTGTGTTTGGCATTAACATCTTAGAAATAAGATAAACACATTGCTAGTTTTGCTTTGTGAGCAGGAAGAAACTCCCTAGGTGACACCCTATCTCTACTTTATGACTGTTAAGTAATGCCTACACCTTATCATCGCACTGAATTATCTGAAGACTGAACCCTGACCTCATCTAGAAGATATTACTGGACTTACTTAGCCTCTGTTCTGGGGTCTAATTGTCTCATTTAATGGCAAAAACCCTGATATCTTAAATATATGGCTTCATCCTACATCATGTGTTCATCTCACAGCAGTTACAGATTCAAAACATCAGTAAAATTATCTGTGAATTTTTCCATGTGGTTTTCAAGATTTATTTATTAAATTACAGCAATATTGTGAAAGTTGTCATAAGAAACAATTAAAAAAATTATTTTCCTTCAAGGGAAACTGCTGGGTTAGAACGTGTATTTCCAGCAACAGATGCTTGTAACATCAAATAAAATAAGTAGAAGTTAGTAGTAGAAAATTCCTAATTCTAATTCAGTTTTCTTCCTGTGACATCCATCACTCTAGTCAAGTTCCTTCAAATTGTGACCCAAAACTCTCATTTGTTCATTTTCCTTCTATTTTGCTGTACCCTCTTCTTTGGAAACAAAGATCTTCTATGTTGTAAGTAGGACTTTGCTACCATCCCTCCTACACACTTGAAGCCCTTACTCATACTCTGGTACCAGAACTGCTGAAACCAAATCAGGTGTAAGAAGGTGATCATGGAGCATTAGCCCAGACACAGGAATCTGAACAAAGTTTTGTGCATGGGCTGTCTGACATCAACCAGAAAGTTGTTAAAACATCCTAAGAGAGGTTAGGCACTTCTAGAAGCCATTACAGAATCTAGGGAACCAAGGACATGACTTTCTATTTTGTGACTGATTTATAACTAATAGCAATTTCTCTTCAGGATGCACTTGCACTGCATGTGGCTAGATTACAAAAACCAGTGCTAAAGAACATTGTTAGCATCAATTGTGAATTCAACATTAGATCGACAGTGCTTAGTGACTGGAAAATCATCCCTATAGGGTGATTCATAAAGACTGTGGTGTTTTGGGCTCCATCTTCAAAAGGGCACTGATTATTTTCACTGGTTACAGGAGGGACTAAGTGTATGAGATAGCTGAAACAGACAGAGTAAACTATACAGAACAGGCGAAGGGAGTCTTGTGCTGACTGGCATACTAAGGATTTTAGTTTTGACTTCTATAAAATGAACTAATTTTGGTCTACCTCCCCAACACAACTATATGACCTTCATGCAAATGCCGCATTTCTGCACACCCTCCTACTTTTACTTTAGCAGTGTTTGCCTCATTCATGTCTGCACTTCAAGAATGTTGCAGAGCTCAAGAACTTAAACATCTGCAGTTACATATCCTAAGGAAGTCTCAGGAACTGAGGATACTCACTCAAGAACGATTATGCATCTTACTGTCTGCAGCCTCCTCTGGAGAACAGTTGTCCTCCACCTCTTCCTCTGGGACCACTTAAAGATGAATCAACTTATAACTTGACACACCTAATTATTACATGCTGCTAGCATTCAAGGTTCTGTCAGATAAAGAAGAGGGTGTAGTCTCCATGCAAACATGCTTTTCTGCTCTCAAATCAAAGGCCTTCCTTTAATTAGAGTAATCTAATTAATTTAGGTCCAAATGAAGCTTCACAGGTAAAGGCAAATCCAGATGAGGCATCATAAATAAGCAATACAAATCCCCCATTCATCCTATAATGATTAGATGTTTTCAAAACAAGCCTTACAACCAGGCTGAGGTCCCCTATTGTTTCTATCAGGGAAGGAAGAAAAAGCTTCTTTAATCACCTTAGTTTGAAACATGTTTATATAGAAGATGACTAAATGAATAAATACAGTAACCTAAAAAAGTTTAGAAAGCAATTAAGAGGAATTTAAAAATTAGAGAGTTAAAGCTATTAGAATGATGGGCAATCAAATCCTTCCCCTTGAAACACCTCTGGCTATTAGCCTCCATTTCCTGGTTATGGAAATGCTGTTCATGCTTTTAATTTAGGCATTTCTAACAGAGGGAATCATTAATCCACCCCACATTTCACCACAGTCAGAAATTTATACTGGATGACTTTACATAGTAAATCCAGAATTCAGTGATATTCTGGTACTAAGTGATGGGTCAGCTGTCTAACCAACTACTAATTTCCCATTTGCTTTGGTCCAAACTATCTTTCAGTACGTGCTATCCATTAATCCTGGCAGGAAGAGATAGCAGAATGAGCCCAGCATTATTTTTCCAATCTTGCTTTTTTTATTCTTCCAGCTACAGTGGCAACATAAGATGAATTACATGAAACAAAAGCAAACTGCAGCATAGCTGGATTTCTGCAACAGGAAAACTGGCTTGTCTCTCTTTTTTTGCACCTGACTAGTGCTTATCTCCAAGGTAGCACTGCTCAGACAGAAATTGCTCTGGGAAAAAAAGAGCAGACCTTGTGACATGGCTTAGAATGCAAAGCCCTCTGGAACTGACAGAAGAAAGGAGGAGTCTCTGTTCTCATCTCTGGACTCTCACAGCCAACCAGCTCTAGTATATCTGTGTTAGCGCACAGTACACTGCTTTTTTTCCTAGTTCTTTCACGCATCTTCTGAAAAGCATCTTGACACAGTGGCCAAACAACTGAATCAGACAAAAATTTAGGGAATGTGATGCTAAGAAATGTGCACAACAATGCTGCTATTTCATCTGAATGCATACACAGGTAAAATTTTTGTCCCCTCTTGACCTGGTTAATGCAGACAAATCCTACTTTCAGTTGGAGCAATTATCTGCTCAGAATAGAAGTTATAATGACCTTGGAGGAAGGTCATTACACTTTTTCAAAAGCAAGCCAAACAGGTTTTTAGAGAGAAGCCATATTTTGGGGTTTTTTTCAGCCAACTAGTTGATGTAACCAACTTTCAGAGACTGAAGAAGCACTCTGCTTCCTTAAAGCAGCTCTGCTTTTTTCCAGTTATATCTGTTGGTCTGATAAAACATATAAATTACTGCCTATAAATATTCTTTTTCAGAACATTACAGATGTATCAAAAGTACAACTGATCAAGATATGTTTCTGCATTGAAGAGTTGTTCTATGACAAAGTCGGAAGGAAGATTAAGCCTGGATTTCTGATGTGCCAATAACACAGCCGCAACATTTCACACTGCACAAATGAAGACAGTACAGATTTAAACAGGCCAAATGAAGTTAGCAGAAAGCAAAGTACACTTCTCCAAAGCACTTCTAGGATAAACTCCAAATGGACAAAGCATAGGACAAGTTTACTGACACTGGCTGACAGACACACCTTTGTACCAGAAGATTCCCAAACGTCAGGATTAGGGCAACAGAGAAAGCGTAAGGAGGCCTCTGGCAGGTCATTAAGCAGAAGGCACTGGCATTTGAAGCATGCATCTAATATAAAGAAAAACATTGCTTGAAGGCTCCCAGAAATAAATGCTTAAGATGAAGGCAAACAGGTATTCAATAGCAGCTTTTAGAGAACAATGAATCCTGCACATATTTTCCACTCATTTCCAAATCCACCTAATCTGTATTCTTGTTTTCTGCATTTGCTCTGTTCTTATTATTGCAAACAATTTGAATAGGTGGAATATTCTTAGAAACTGACTGTTAAGCAGTTATTACAAACAGATCACTTTGAACTTAGCATAGTAAATATACACACTGAAAGCAGAGTGAACCAGTGTAGCCTAAACAAGCACAGAGGAAAAATAAAAAGCAACTCTGTGTAGCCAAAGTACATGTATAATATAAGTAATGGGCAGAGCTAGCTTGTTAAGGCTGACATTCACTCCAGCCACATGCTCTCCCAGATCCTAGTCTCCCCAGTAAATCTACAGAGGGTTTCTGAAATTAAACTTCACAATATAATTCCTCTTTCTCCCTCCCCACTTCACATAAAATAACAGATCTCATGGCTGATTTTTAAACAGCTTTGTCTGCACAAGGAGAATAATGCTTCTATCTTTTTTTCCTCCACTTGGGCTCCCCTGCTCTAAACCGTACTCATCTATTCCAATCTGGGTCTAACAGCTGAAGGATCAACCAAGAAGGCATGATAATATTCCTTCAGCATTACATTACAAATAGTCAGACGCAGGAAAGTACAAGTTTCACCAGAAATCTTAAGTCACAAGTATGGTCTTCAGCTGAAAAGAAATGACACAAAGGTTGCATTCTCAGGAAAGCGTTCCTGATCAAAGCCCAAGTTTTCAGAAGCACCTGCCTGGTGAGCAGAACCTCTCACAGACTCATGAAACACCTAGTTAGTTCTGGTGAACCCAGGAATGACTAGAGCCAGTGTAGACTTAAATCATCTAACAAAACTCAAGCATTTTTTCTGCACATACTCTCTGTATGCTCATTATAATGGTATCAAAATGAGGGATCGGGTTGTTCTGTTACCAAAAATAATTCTACTTGATAGAAAGATATGAAGACACAACTACCCAAGTCAGTTGCTGTAAGATATGGTAGGGTGTGGATTTACAAAGACTGGCCTTGAGCATGCCCTTATTACATGGTGCCAGCGGGCTACCTCCACTATCACTGCACAGTAGCTAACCTCACATGTGCTACCAAAGGGGAGCTGTGTGGCTTTCACCAGCCAATGGCTTATTTTTATAAATTCAAGCACTTCCACCACTATGCTGTCTGGCACTTAATGAATTGGCACAAAGCAAGACTACATTAAGTCACTGTATATATCACAACAAGGACAACCACCTAGATTTTCTTTTTTAATCAAGTGATGCAGCACAGCCCCACCTGCTTGTGTGAACCTTTTTGAGTTACCTAGAACTAAGCGAACAACAAATACCCTTGTGGGCATTCAGGAACAGCACTGGGCAGGTACTGGAGACACCAAAAAGATGTGCTCTAATTCACGTTTTTTCAGATAGGTAAGAAGCTTCAGTTAGATTTTTAAAATAGGTGCTACATATTTGGCATTGCATTACTATTACCAGTATCTGCCTACAACACTCTGAAAATAAACCTTTCTTTATGCCCAGACATGATTTACAGATACACTCTTTCAAACAGAAACACCGTGTGAGTTTTAAGACAAATCCATTCTTATGTCCAGATCTGATTTACAGTTAATTTCCTTCAAATGAAAACGCATGACGCACCTTTCCATTTGCTTTCTGCCAAAACCTTCTATTTTTAGATGCAGGGCAACTTTATACTCCTTTAATACACCTACCACTCCTGTATAGCAAATGGTGTACTTTAGTAAGGGCTGACACATTCCACTAGATAAATAAATTCTGCAGAATTGCTGACAATATTGTATCAACATTGATAAGAACAGCAATGTGTCTGGACCTCCTGCTTAATGGAAGTCTGCTAAAGAAAATTTTCTTTTATTTCCTTTTTCTTTTTAATTGTGATTTTTATATGTGAAAATAAAACTGAAAAAGAAACAACTCTCTAGGTATAATCCATACCAGAACCAAATTGCTCTGATACAAAATGGCCTTCTGCTTCTGTCAAGTTGGGGCTGTTCTAGTCTTCACTGGTTCCCATTTTCAAGGCACAAGGTCTCACGTCACCAGCTTTGCCCAATGTTGTCTCCACCTATGTCTCCCATTTCCTCACACACCTTCCACTCTCCATGCTCTGCCCAAATTACTGATGACTGACCATTTTGGATTCTTTATCCACTCCCAACTGTGAAACTTCTTATAGTCCACCCATGCTGGTAGAAACAAGCTCTCAGCCAGTATCTACCAAATATTTTCCCTCCATCAAGAGAACCCAGAAAGCTCCTGTTCCAAAACAAAACAAATCACTCCACCGTTAAAGATTATGGGGATATGTAGAAAACATGAAATGTTATGTACTGTGCCTTGTGTCCAATGCTTTGTCTGGCATATATTTCGTAACATATAGACAAGACAGATAAATATTTTGTTAGCTAGAGGAAAGTACTGAAATTGCTTTCTTGTTTTGCTCTTCTTTTTTTCCCAAGTGTCAAAGCTTGGTCTAGGTTTTTAGTAAAAGTGGAAACATGTGGCACACATCTGATATACACGTATGAGCTTTTTCTTCTCTCTTCCTTTTCTTAATATCAAGTCAAATGGAATTTTCCTGATTAGAAAAACAGTTTATCTATCTTGACCTTGTGATGGCCTGTCTTTTACATTTTATGAAATTATGACAACTCCAAAACCATGCATTTACTGCTTTTTCTGAAACTAAACAGCTTATTATTCACACAAAGTGTGGAAACACAAAGAAATAAGACTTCATTTAGTAATTTCATTCTCCAGAGTCCTCTGCAGCACAAGTAACACAGAGTGCAGTGAAGATCATATACCTCAAGTCCTGTGTTTCAGGGATCTGTAACATTCCTTGCTGCAAGCTTTGGGAAAGAATCAACTTCTGCTAAGACATTTTTCTTCTATTAGCTAAATTATTTTGAGTTATCTGAAACTATGAATATTTGTCCAAATGTTTACATTACTGAGCAAATGTTAGGTAAATTCCATCCAAATAGTGAAGCAACTTCCAGCAATGTGTAACAGAAATAGCACCTCCCTTACATATTTACTTTAGTAAATGTCCAAAAGCTATCCTATAATCAGTTACTGCAGTGAGAAAAGAAAGACACTGGGAGGATCGCAACTCTTGGAACAAAGACTCTTTCACCATATGGTAGATAATATCTGTGTAGGAAGAGAGACTTTGTACTCACTTTCATTTCTCATGGATGTTCTCACTTATCTATTCTCCTCAATGCTTCCAAATTATTTCCTGCTTTGACAAAACAAAACTATTTTTAGAGAATTTCTCAACTTTGGAAAAAATGCTTTAAAATAACACTTGGAAAGCCTACTAGAATGAAAAAGACATCTGCCCCCACCCATGCTGAGCCCAACTGGCACCATGAAATACTTCCAATTCCATTTAAAAAACCAAAATCCTGATAATAATTACACTTAAGATAATGTACAAATCTGGTCATTTAGGAAGTTTATGAAAACACAAATGCAGTTTCCCTACTTCAAAATCATTATAGAACTACAAGTGTTTAAAATTAAGAATTAAGAATTTTATCAAGGATACAGCTATATAAGCACATCCTTACGATTCCATGGATTAAAATTGGACAACATGAGTATGGAGAACGCAGAAAAATAATCAGAACTGTTGTACCTGTAGCCAAAAGTTAACTTTAACTGAAGAACTCATTAGATTACAAAATTACTGTTTAGTAATTTTTGCCGTATGTCAATTTCTCCATTTTCTACAGAACTAGTGTAAAAAGTGCCACCTGTGCAGCTCACGGAGCTGTCTGCAACACTGTGAATGTTTCTCCAAAACCAGTGCCTGAAATTCTTCAGACTACCTGAAAATACCTATGACCAATAATACATTTCCTCGCATCTCAGAACAGATCTCCAACTATCATGGAGCTACGGTGCCTTGTGTCAGCCACACATTTTCAGAGAGCTTCTAGATATGTAGGGTTACCACCAAGATTTTAAATGAATGAAAGGTCTTCCTTCTCTAAATCAAATCATAAAAACTTCACAGGCCTTCAACTAACTTAACAGTAACTATTGTGTGGTATTTAGGAAAATTACTGTACATAACTATGAAGTCTGCATATATAATGATAGACAGTGGAAGCAGCATACAAAAACTAGACCGGAAAACAGCAACCCAGCATCCTGATTGCAGAAACCAGTACAGGATTTCCATCACTGCTCTTTCTCTGTGGGCAAATCCCAGGCCCTTGGAGAAGGCAAATCCCCAGCTCTTATTAAGAGCTGTCTTGAGAAGCAGACTTTCGCTGAATGAGGCTGTTATATTAGAGCAGCATTTTGAAGGATAAAAGACAAGGCAGATAATGTATGGCATGATGCATATCCTGCCTCAGTTATTTCTCACGTTGCAAAACAGATAATAATACTTCCCAAATTCAGCGTGTCACAGAGTGATGGTATTTTCAGCTATTGCTGACACACAATGCTAGTAACTCAAACTGAGTTTGGCAAACGGACTGAATTTAAAACAGAAGTCCCTTGGGAGAGGGAGCTTCAGGAAACAATCTCACTTCCCCTTGTTAACACCTTAGTGACATAATACCATGATGAAGCTTTATTTTACTGCCAAGTTTGGTATCCTCTTGTAAATCTAATTCAAGCAAATAGGTCGTCTTTCCTGCATATTTACTACTGCTCTTCAGGCACAGGCAGCAGCAAAGTTCTTGCAAGCAAAGACACCTGGATTAGCTTATGCTTGAGAGAAAGTGGTGCTCTGTATAGCACTTCGAAGTGTCTTGTTCAAGTCCCACCTCAGTTCAGTCATTTTTAATTTCTCAGTCACAGCAGTTTGCTATAAATTACCTCCCCCCCATCTCTTTCAAAGATTTTTAAAGCTTTAAACTCTATATTAGGTTTGAAAATGAAGTCACAAAACCACCTGACAAAACACACATGCTATAAATCCAGACCCAGATCACAAATGAAAATACCCCACAACATTCACAGAACACCTTCATAAATTTAAGTTGTTCTTGTACTGTACTTCAAGCATCTTAAGATGTCCAAAAATCATATGACATTCCAAAAATACGTTGTTGTAACTGGTAATGCTCAAATCTGGGCATTAGTCTGGACATTGCAGAGCACCCATGCAGTGCTAATGGTGCAAAAGTCAAGTTTATTCAGTCTGAACGTTAAGGTTCTCCTTGAAACCCCGTGGGAAGGGAGGCAAGCATAGTTTCCACATTTAAATCTTTCTTTGATGTCAGCTCAATGGCTTGTTTTAAAATATCAACACCTGAATGCAAACTTGGGCTATTTCCCCAAGGCACAAAAAGTACAGAAAGCCCCAAGCTGTAGAAGGATTCCAGCCTGAAAAAGAACTAACAGGTTCCTGTTAGAAGCATTTACAGATGTGTGCAAGTGGGCTACTTCACTAAGAGTACCCTGCAGCTTCTCACATGATCAAACTATTACACTCCAGAACAGTCTGAGGATACAAGAGCTCCCTTGTGAGTTCAGGCTGCTGCCAGCATAACTTTGGAACTGCAAGGCAGAGGACAGCAGCTACAGCAAAGTTCCACCCAGGAACCAGAGCTTAAGACCACACTATGTATGGTGAACAACGGGTAAACAAGAGAAACGCTAACTGAAAGACACAAGGTGTTCACTTAAAAAATATATTGCACAACTTGGAACAGAGTATGACCTAGCAAGAAAGCAGTGCTACTTCCAGCCAGACGACTGCACTGAGAACTATTCTTCCTACATAAAATACTTCTTGCATATACTTTGTGTAGTATAAAGGGGATGCAACCACAGCAAGCTGAATTAACCTGCTAGCGCTTTACAGCAAGTGTTTCACTACAGACTGAACAATCCCAGTCTAGGAAGTCAAGTTCAACTCAGGTTACAAATCAAAAACACCAATAACTGAGCCCATGTGCTGCTGCCATGAGTACATGCATGTTAGCATGTCTGAGGGATATTACGGAATAAAAGTTAGATATAATCTCTAATGCAAACAGAAAACCTAAAAGGGAAGTTTGGGTCTGTTACAGAATCTTAAATCTAAAAACCTCTAGTTGTAATACAGAAAGTGTCATAAACATTGTGGGAAAGTATAAATTTCACCTACAGTTGTTCAGAACCACTCCCCCATCTCTCCCCAAATTACAATCAGCAGGGATGCACCTATTTTGAAGTTCTGCCTTGAGACAACTCAGTTCTAGCTGATGCTAATGTTGTGAAGTGAATCGGATGAGGACATTTACTGACATCTTCTAAGCTTTACTTTTATTGTGCAGTATTAAGCTAGGAGGGAGGAGAATAGAGGAGGGAGCACTCTCCCCTTGTTGGGAGATCTGCTTCAGCCAGGACTTTAGAATCTGACCCTGGATCAGTTTTGCTGGGGTAAGGACAGGGTGGCACAGGACTTTGACTAGAGCCAAGATCATGCCAGTAAAATGTCAACATATCAGAACCATGACAGATTAGGTTGTGCCTTCACTCAGTACTGAGCCATCAAGCTTAAGGTCAAGGAAGTACCAGTAATCTAGAAAGACAAAATATACTAGGGAGACAGGGAAGCAGGGACAGAGTATCTCTTCACTCTCCTCCAGCTGCAATTTGCTTAAAATCCCTTACCCTTTGGCCACCTCTATTTCAGGCCTGCCTGAAAACCAACTGAATCCAACTCAGTGTCATTCTTCCTGAATAAGCCAGTCATGTCCCACTTTCTCTCAACCTTCAGTAACTTCAAAACTTCTCCAAAATACAGACTGCATCCTTTATAAGAGGTTATCACATCTGTTATTTGGCATGTGATCATTTCAATATTCCTGCCAACTACAGCAATTTTTCACATAAAAAATATTCATTCTATTTTTGGAAGTATTTTAAAGTTTAATGACTAGGAAAAGGAAGAGAAATAAGACACATTGTAATTAGCCACATATTTATGGATCACCACCAGAAGTCCTCCAATGTGAATCTCCCATGTACAGACCATGTTGTCTTATTTGGGAGCACAGTATATCTATTATTGTAGATATCCCTGTAGTTGAAATAATACTCAAAATGTGTATGTCATCTGGGTGGGAAGTAATTAAGAAGTGAACGCCAGTCACAGAGTCACTTCTGTCTTCAGATCAGTGTCTGCTTTTATTAGAAGGCACAGATCAACCCTGAGACTTACCTACTAAGCAAAGAGTTTCAACTCGGAACACTGGTAGAAGTGAAATGCGTAGTTGAGAAAATGAATGCCTTGTTCACATGTTACTTGTAGGCAGCATTTTAGTAACATCAGGGTCTTTTCATATAAACCAACAGAGCTGAGAGCTTCGTATCTTTTTGTTACTGTAGTCTGGATATTGATACTGAGTACAAGGAACAATTTTTATCCATGAATTGTAAGTCGTATCACCGAACATGCATGAGTACAGTATGTCCAATGTCTATCATAAGTTCTGCTGAGAAACCCAACCAACAAGTAGGGCTGATCTAACTGTTCCCATAAACATAGCAGGAATGTAACAAAAAATTCCATTTTTACTTGTGTCCAGCAGCCTTCAGTGATCTTTTACAGGGAAAATCAAAGATGGAATTTGGCCCACAGCAATTTGCTTTTAAGTTGCATTCAAACATCAAGATTAATAGGTACCACAGAAAAATAATCATAACCCTAAATTCTGGACTGGCATTTTATGTCTTCCAAAATTATCACAGATACATTGCTAAAAATCTTTGCATCCAGGTCTTGCTCTCTACTTTCCCCCCTTTAGACTGGCTGCATTCTTTCACTCTTTAACTCGGCTACATCCACTCATCCATCCTCTTTGCTGGTATTTCCTATGTAAGCAGCACTGCAGCAGCAAAACAGGAAACCATAAACCCAGGCTGTGTAAAAAGGAAAGCTGATTTAATTTTAAAACAAAACTGATTTCATTCACTCACACCCTCATATCCACATACTCACAGACACCTAGACATGCATGTCCAAGTAATCTGTGCAAAATTCAGGTGCCAGACTCCTGAATCCAGAAGATCTGTATAAGCCTTGTGACAACACAGAGAAAAAGGGACACCAGCCTTCATGCTCTTACCATCTTGGGCTCCTCTGAGGTTGGCAACTGCATGCTAGTTTTGGCCAGGCCTTTTTGTAGCTTTTAGGAACTGTCAATAATCAGTCTGTCCATCTTGTCCTGCCTCCAAGAGTCATTAGGATTTGCCCATTGGCTCAGGTCCTTTGCCTCCTGACCACCTGCACGTAGACACATTAGGATTTTGATGACCTGCTAATCTAAGTGACTTTAAACGCATGCCATTCTTATATCCCTACTGCAGCTTTTGTTCCTTCTGGTATGTCCAACCTCCAGACATTCCCATTCATGCAGGCCTTAACATATCTATTACAATTCTCCAAAATTTCAGTGATCACCAAGCATGGAAGAGAACTACATAAATCCTAACCCTCGCAGAGCAAAGCAGAGAAACTGTTTCAGTGCACAGCAGAACCACACAGTATTTTAAGGAAAGAAGTGAACTAACCAAAATTTGGCCAAGGTTATAGGCAGGTTTTCTTCCATAGAATCGTACATCAACTAGGTTGGAAAAATCTTTAAGATCATCTTTCTCAAGGGATTACATTGAAAAATGTTATAAACTAATTTAGAAGAGATTTATTTCTAGGTATCACAGAAAAAAAAATTCCATAATTCTCATCTGCTTTACTGACTAGCTCATCTTCCTGCCTTAATAATGCTTTCTAGAAAAATAACTAAAAATTTGGGCTAGTAGTATGTTGTATTTCATGCAACTGACCAAAACTGATCAAAACCTGATCAATTAAAAAGTAATATACACTATCGGGAAACCACAATGCCCACTGATGCTTTCCATCCTCCTCCTGCATTTCAATATTCTGAACATTAGCCAAGTACCTGAAGCATTGAGCCTAGTCCAGATTAGCTGCAAGAAAGGGGACATCACAAATACCACATTTCGAAAAGAGAAAACAAAAGGCATTGCCCATTTGCTTCTAACCTAGTAGAATTCCACCACAAAGGGGATATGGTTAATTCAACATATGGGAAGATAGTTTCTTTTTCTGCAGATAATTGCAACATATGAAAGCTCTGGTCTTTGTGCTATCCTCAGGAAACTGCAGGTTACCTCAACAGTCTAAAATAAGTATGTGACCAGACGAACAAATTCCTTACCTTTGCCCTTGTGGGTCTTAACTGTAGTGGCTGTTTAAGAGAATGATTTTCAGGCACCTCAGGGCAAATCTTCATAACAAAATTGATATATGAATTCTCTTGAGAATTACAAGACACAAAATCAATATCTGAAGATTTCAGTTTAATAATAATTTAAGAAAAAAAAAAGTACTGCTAAAAATGACTGCATCTCTAAATCAGTAGAATCGCTATGGTAAGAAAAGAGGGGTTTCCTTTTGTACAAGAGTATCGGTTTGCAAAGAGGGTCTTATTTCCTATACTAGGTCCTAAATTGTTATTTTCTTTTTCTCATTAAGAATAGGCTCACTCTAAGAGGTAGGTTTCCTGGTGAGAGCTGTAAGAACTAAAGCTGACAAGATTACTTTATCCTTCAGGTCAAGTAAAAGAACTACAAATAAACACCCAAGGTCTTCTGATTCACAGGAGCAGGCTGTGATTGTCCCATTAGAGCTGTAAAACTGCCAGCTAGGAGCAGTAGCCATATCATACCCCCTGGAGGAAGAATGTCAGAACTCCCACTCTACCTTTATATCCCATTACAACTTATTGCAGCCCTGAACTTTGCTGGCACCAATGGTCTCCAGACTGATTTGTTAGCAGCTATATTACTTATCTTTAAGGTATAGTTGAATGCATTTTGTTTGCTGACAAGTGGGATTTCTCTTCTATTTCCAGAGATGGTGCTGTGGTTTTTTTTCTTAGAATTCCTCCACAGTGGAATTTCCATAGAGATCCCTATGTCATTTTGCATCTGCCCTCTTGAAACTCACCATCTGGACAATTCCTTTCATCCCCTCTCCTCATTCATATGCATTCTCCTTATTAGTTATTATGAAGTGATTTCTGGTGAAGTCTTTCCCAAATGTTCTTCTTACTGCTACCATTTCCCCATGGCACAAGCTAAGCCAGCTCTTCCCCCCCTAAACGAGTTTGTGAACCAAGAAATCAGTCACAACTCCAAAAGCAACAGCCAGCTTATTGTAGCGAGAGATCTTCTTAGATAATACTGTAGTATATAACAAGACACAAAGACAGCTCTACAGATATTAAATACAGGCCACAGAAACTTACTAAACAATTTAAGTACTTTATATAGATGGCTTTCCCATTATGTCAAGGCTAACATATGGGCTCAAGGCTTTTTTTAAGTAGGTTTTCAAAGCCAAGCAGCATCAGGACCAACTGCGGGTATTGTTATGAAAATATACACCCCTTCTCCCTCCTAAAAATCAAAACAGTTAACTAAAACAAGATTTTGTTCACTATTTCTCTCCATCTGTCTTTTTGCTTAGCTGTAGTCATTTATGAAGGCAGGTGCAAGTGTGCAATGAAATACATCTATGTAAATGGGAGACAAAAGTACCATGCCATGCCCAGGCTGTGAAGTACCAAGTGTTGAGAGACCAAAGCAAAAACTCAGCAATGTGGCAAGTTTTGAAATCCTAGATATCAGTCAGAAAAGGCATTGATGAGAGGTCTGGAAAAGGGATTACCCAAGGTGAACAGCAGAAAATAAAAGCTGATCAAGATCTTTTAAAAAACTAGAAATGCCACATACAAAACAAGTAGACGTTAAAAAAGAGGCATCAGTAAATGACTCTTAGAAGACCTAAAGATTAGTATGACAAACACTACGTTGTGTACATACTTGATAAGAACATACAAGTTCTTTTGACTACAAAACTGTCAAGAATGAGTACTCCCAGCAGAAAAAGGCTTACTAAGCCTCCAGTTGAAGAGATCAAAGTGGCAAGTGAAATCACTGCCAAAATCCTGAAAAAAACTTCTAGATCAAGTATTTCCCATCACCCTTTTGAAAATGGATCCATAAGCACATTACAGACACATTTAGTATTAGAGAAATCTGGAATAAAAATAATTGTGACAGAAGGATTAGCAGTGCAATCAGAAGTATTGACCTAAACTAGTGCATTTGTATCATGTCACTGTGAAATGTACAAAGTGCACAGGCATTTATCCCAGTCAGAAACAAAACTTCCATTGATTCAAGTATATCCAAGACTGGACTAGAAACCTTAACAAGATTTCTGAAGGGCATGCCCCTGTGGCAGGACACACCTGCTATCAACACAAATTAAGAAACAATAGTGGGCAGGACAGATCTGATTTCTATATGCCCATGGGCTAAAACTGCTCAGCAGAAAGCACACCAGAACAATTGTTTCCAAGCACTGTAGTGTGACAACTTTTAAGGTTAGGTCAGAAGCAATATTTCCTGGAAGGACACAAGGCCAGGCTTAAGCTGAGTGGGTTTTGTTGTAGCTGCAATTTCTCATCAAGAGTAACTGCTCTACTCAGAAAGCCCACAGAACTTTTGAATGGGCATTTATGCTCCTTCTCTCCTACAGCTTTTAATTGTGCCTTCAACCATCAGCATCTGTTAGATAGGAACACTGAAAAACAAGCATCTGAAAAGTGAAAAAATAAGAAGTCTCTCTCAGAACTGAACACCTTTGTTTACAAGGAAGTCCCTCAAACAGTCCAAAACCTTCAGAAGTCCACTTTAAAAACCAGTAACTTAAAAATGGCATATTTCAAAACAAGGCAAAAATGGCAAGACTGGTATATGATCTCTGCAATGCCGAACAGCAATTTCAGAAGATTTCTTTATTCATGAAGTACAGAATGAAGCATATGTGTAAGACCTGGTCCTCTTCACAGATAGAAAGTACACTCACTGTTTTGAAGGAAGATCATGCATTTAGCAGCAATATTAATTTAAAGAAATGGTTTTGAGTGAGCTAAGACTGACAGCTAGTAGGGAAGAAAACATTTTAGATTACTAAACACTGTTCCTAGCTGCTACCACTTAACACTGCATCATTCCTAGAGAAATATATAAATTAGCAAGCAACATGATCATGCTGAAGCCTATGCATGACAAATAATGTTACATCAGAATAAAAAAAAATTACTCTGTTGTAACCTTAAATTTTGTTGTCTAACTAGTCTTATGCTGATCTGCAAGCTTGTTGTTGGCCATACTCTTAAATTTTGGTTCTACAGGAAGCTTCTGTACCCATTACTAGAACATGAAGTCTGAAAGAAAAGAATTCAGTTCTGAGTTTTGTTGTTTTCACACACAAGTTCATTTTATCTTAACAGTATTCAGGACTGAACAGGTTAACTACAAAAAACATCATTTGGTATTTCTTTTTCTCCTCATCCATACAAAATTGTAAATGGAAAAACCTCTCAAGGAAATTCAGTTCATACCAAACCATGTGCCAGACAAAAAGGGGTCAGATAAGTGCATTCTAGGACACAGTCTTAGCCAAGAATCAACACAGAACTCTGACACACAACATCCTACTACAGCTGCTTGACTAGTTACAGGGTACATCATCTCAACAGCCTGAGATTACAGGCTTGCCCCTTTACCAACATAAAACCCTATGTCAAGGATCCAGACTTGTTTCATGTTCTTCAGTTTCATCAGGTAGCTCTTCAGCAGATGCACCACACACATTGTCCTGGTTATCTGCAGACTGATTTAGCTCATCAGGTTCCCCAGCTGCTGTCTGAGTTGTTTCTTCTTCCTCTTCTTCCTCAGCTTCTCCATCATCTTCCACATCCATCTCAAACACCCTCACATGACGGAGATTTGAACTTAGCTATGGAGACATTAAGAAGTTTCCATTAATAAATATTATTTTTTAAAAAAAGTACCAATATCATCTTAAATGTCAGCCATGAAAATGGCCTTTCTTTGGAATGAAAGTATTGAGGAAATAAGCAACTTTTTAATTGCTCTGCACGGTGAAAAGTAAAGTGAATAGATACATCAACTTCTGTTAGTCTTCCATGCTGTGTTACAAGAGGTATGACTGTATCACAATACACTTTTAACAGATCATAAGAGAATAATCGATTTATAAATATTTTAGTATTCATTTACTATTTTATTAATTATAAAATATTATTGGTTATTTATTATAAATCAATGTTTTCTTTTTCTTTGCTAATTCTTACTGTATTAGCAGACATAGGTTATCACTCTCTCCAGTCATAGCATCTTTTCTTTTAACAGTTTACAAGCTGTTTCTCAGATACTGTACTTACGACACAGGAAACTTTCCTAATGCCATTTACAGAAACATACTGAGCTTTCATATTCTCAAGCACTCTCCACTGATTCTCCAAGACGACAGTACATGTGGGTATCTCACCACTTTGCTCATCCAGCCTGCACACAGGAAAAAGAAAAACACAAAGCTAGTACATAAGAAACTATTCCAGTACTAATACAAACCTCAGTCAGTCCAGGGTTTTTTTTTTTTATGTCTAAGTTTTATTATATCATATGAAACAAGCAGATCAGCATTTGAAACCACTGTAATGCTGCTATGGATATTCTGAAGAGGGAGATCCAACTGCAAAGATACAACATATTTCATCTAAGGTAAAAGATTACAGCAGGTGAGAAGGGAGCTGTAAAGCCTGATCTTCCCACAAGTAACCAGCTACCGCAGAAGGATAAGGATGGCATCCTTCAAACATTTCCTCTGCAAGAAAAGGGGTTTCTGAACAAAGCCCTGTACACAATGCCTTCACTTAGCTCCCATGACCTTTCAAAGATGTTTTACTCCAGTTTCTTCCCATTCACAGAGCCTGTGTAAACGGCCCCCTGCCTACTACAGTGGCTAAGATTAGTCTGAACTTACTTTAAGTATTTTCTCTTAATTCTTAAATACACAACTTCTTTGTGGCATAAAAAGAAATATTTACAGTTCAGTATAGCTCTTTGTTTTGAGGTAGAAATGTCTTTTAAGCAATCCACCAGAGAGGCATAGAGAGAAAAAAGAAAAAGCAAGTGAGGCTCAACAACTAAAAGATCGGATTCACTGCTTGAACAACACTGGTCTGTTTTTGGGTGTGTGTCAGTTCACTTCCCCCAGATGCTCTTCTCTCCCTAAGCCAACATGGCCATCAGTTTTGATCTTTCAGGGCTAAGGTGACAACAGCTGTATGTGTGACTACCAGGGAAAGGATGAAGAAATATTTGAGTATCTGTATTACAAGGCAGAGGTATATGAGCAAATAGGCTGAAAACATCCTAAATTCAAGAATTCTAACCAGCAAAGTCAGCATACTCTAAAGTATGCCATATGCACATGTAGTATTCAGTCTCAAAAAAGCAAAACCAATCCCAACCCCCAAACCAAATTTTTAGGAAGCTTCCACCTCTGCACCCCACTCTCCTGGCACAAAGCTTCTGGCTTTAAAATATTTACATACACACAAGGCATGAGCAATTGTACACAATCAGGATATATGCTTAATCTGTTTTTCAGTTCTAGATTTTCAGACTTGCTCAAAGTTTTTCAGTACCTTCTAGTAGAATCCCAGATTAATTCCCTATCTTGGTCCTCATCTGTGTATACTGAAGATAAAGGCAACTGAGCCAACACTCTCTCCTTCCCTTCTTGTTCCATGCTCTCCTTCAGAACTACAGTTACAGTTTCATCATCATAGAAGTGTGCATCTAAACAACTGTAGCATCTATAGGAAAATAATTTAGAAAGGAATAAAGTCAGAACTAAAGTATTTTTAAGTTGCACAGCATTCATGTTAAAAATCATTCAGTAGCTAAAAGGGAGCTTTACTGTAAATGGTAAAAACGTCAGTCATGCAGCTAAGGCACTGAAAGACAGTTATAACCATGTCAGACTCCCGTGTGATGCAGAAAAAATTATTCTGAAGGGAAAAAAAACCCCACAAGTAAACAAACAAACAAAAAAACCACACAACACACAAACTCCCCCAAAATAGAAGAATTACTAGTGATCTTATTTTGTCTCTGCTCAGGTGAAGTGTAAGGAGCAGTAAACACAAACACCAAAGAAAATTTAGAAACACATCTGAAGGTATTGAGATGTCATGCCTTTTAGGATGCCTTCATTTGGGCATATCAAGTGTCTCTCCACCTTACTTAAAGAATGTCACAGATCTGTTTCCAGATAGCTTGCTTTCTTGTACGTGTGCTAAAAGCTCTTGTTTTCAAATAAAAAACTAAAAGATACTTCTAAACTAAAAGATCTTGTAATGAAATGCAACTTCACAAATGACTTTCCCAATCCTGCAGCTTCATGCACCTGTGCCATCTCCTACAGCCCACCTCACCCAAGGACTACAAGGTGATTCAGCAACAGAAATAGTAATTGCAGGATAAAAGCCAAACTGCAGTGTCTCAGAAGTTAGCTTAATGTGAAATAACCAAACATTAGAAAACATGGTTCTGCAAGAAAAGTCAATATACTGACCTGGAGTCTGAGCTCTCATTTATACTGCTGCTCAAGAAGTTTCCAAACTCTACTGCAAGAATTCCATTACTGACAGACCTAAAACAATAGTGCTCATTAGCACAGTTGAAAATTTCTTTTTCATCCATAGAGAATCTAAAATCTCTAAAGGCAACTGTTGCAAGAGATGGTGTAAGCCTAGCTAAGGTTAGCACAATACCAGTCTACAATCCAAAATGATGCAACTGATGGATAAGAACCTTTTGATTTCCTCTGCCCTCACCAAAATATGATTAATGGAGTCAAACAGGAAACTGAGTCTGGCCTGTGGGATACAGTTCTTCTCCGCTGAACTCGTTTCAATTGTCCTAGTCTCAGGTCTGTTGAGTTACTTGATATTCAACTCTACAGAAAACAAGTTTAGACTGTTTTAGGTATCAGTGAGGGAGGAAACAGGATAGGAACTACACCACAAAACTGTAATTTTGTCATCAGCAGCTCTCAACTGGAAACACAGAAGATAACTTCACCATGTGTTTTCTTCAGCAGTAAGTTTGCTTTTAAAATTCCCACCCTTATCACAGTTCATTATCTCCTTAAATTAAATTACATGGATTATAAAAATCAGTATTTTATGGAGGAGGAATTTCTGTTGTTTTCTAAACCCATATCATTTCAGTGATCCCAACTGACAGAATGCATCTTAAACAGATGTGTCAGTACAACTAAGCAGTGACAAACTGCAACTTGGACACAGAAGCTCTTGAAGGTTCACAGAACTATACCCCAAAGATGTATTTTATTTGCTGCACTGCCTCCCATTTTCCCTGGAGGACTGAAAGGTGTTAGTCAAAGGTTGCAAGTGGTTAAACAAAAACCCACAACATTGACAGAAAGACAAAGCAACCCTGAAAGCACGATTCCCTGTAATTTTCCATAAGTTTGCATAAGTAACTCTGTGAGAAGCAAAACTAAGGGAGCCTGATTTTCTTCCTAAGCCTAAAACCATCTTGGGTCTTATGATTAGATTTTTCTGTATCTAACACAATACAAACTCCTGCTGCATATTCCTACTGCACTTCCTAATGTCTTCCTCATTTCCTCTAGTATCCAAAAAAAACTGTATTCACGTTGCTTATTCCTTCTTTTTACAAATAAATTTGAGTTGTGATTGCCTATGTACATAGGTACCAAACCTCACAAACCACTTTTTCCTTCTTACCTAGAAGTATCAGTATGTCTTCTCAAAATGTATATTTTAGAAATAGAATCTTCTAACATGGTGAAGAGAACATAATGTATGTTGGATGTTTTGTCATTCCACCTGTAATATGAGGGAAGGAAATGAAAATGCAAATTAACTTTTAATAACTGGTAAATGACACAGAACAAGAAATAGTGGCATACTTACAGAAATGGTAATTTAAATAACTGAGGTGTGGAATTTTCACTGAAAAGAAAAAAACCAACTAGTTTATTAAAAGCTGCTGTAATTTTGTGCGATTGAGCTTTAGAAATAACGGAAATAATTACCTTTGAGAAGTTTTGTAAAGAGACATGCAGAATGCTTGATGCACTGACTTTCCAATTACATCCTAACAAAAACAGTGAAAATAGGCCAAAAAATGCAGTCAGTTATTCATAACTGTACACAATTTTAAAGACAAGAAAAATACCAAATCCAACCAACCAAAAACCAACCTACCAAAACCACCTGAGTACATCTGAAAAAATTCACCAATATTTATGCTCGAATAAACATCCCTACTGCAAACACTACTGTCACTTGACACATTAGGCATTGATTAACATCTTTGTTGGTGACACAGACAGTAGGATTGATGTGCCCTCAGCATGTCTGCCAACCACACCAAGCTGCATGGTTCAGTTGATACACTAGAGGGAAGGGATGACATCCAGAGGGACTTTGATACACTTGAGAGGTGGGCCAATGCAAACCTTACGAAGTTCAACAAGGCCAAGTGCAAGGTTTCTGCACAAGGGTTGGGGTAATCCCAAACACAAGTCTGGGCAGAGAATGGATTGAGAACAGCCCTGAGAACAAGGGCTTGGGGGTGTTGGTTGATGACAAGCTCAACACTGACCTGTTGTCAAGTGTTGACCTGTTGTCAGTGTTGACAAGCTCAACACTGACCTCAACAACACCAACACCCGCTACGCAGCCCAGAACACCAATTGTATTCTGGCTTGCACCAAAAAAAGTGTGACCAGCAGGTCAAAGGAGGCGATCCTGCCCCTCTACTCTGCTCTTGTGAGATCTCACGCAGCTCTGGTGTCCTCAACATAAGAAGAATGTGGACATGTTGGAGGGGGCTTTGAGCAACCTGATCCAGTGGAAGATGCCCACAGGGGGATTGAAACTAGACGATCTTTAAGGTCCCTTCCAGCCCAACCCATTCTATGACTCTATGATTCTTCGTAATGTACAGATAATGTATTGCCAACTAATATAATTATCTAGTACACAGCACACACACCAAGTTGATTAACATTCAAAATAGACCCCAACAATGTGGGAACGTAAGACATGAAACAAAAAATCCCCTATTATGCTCTCCCTGGCCAAAGGCTAGAGATATCCTGGCAACAATGAAGCTGAGCTGCATACTACCACCTAAGTTGCAGGCACTCATAGGCAAAGATTAAAACTTCAGGCCTTACCAAGCATGACTACTACCCTCAGTTGACTGCTAACCCTAGAATAAAGTTCTAATTCATATAAATTGAACTTACTGCTGGCTTTAGTAAACACTGATCAATGATCCCTTCCATTTGCCTTTTGACAAAATGCAGTGATTTCTCAGGATAGTAGGGAAACAGAAGTGGACTTTCTGTAAACAGATAAAGTTCATGTGAAAAATGCCTGTATCTCTATAAAAAACATAATACACTATTATCAAAGTGACAAATTGGAATGACCCCAGTGGAAGGTCAAAGAAGATGGTCACAGGGCTAGAGCACATGCTTTATAAGAAGTTGAGGGAGCTGGGTTCATTCAGCCTAGAAAAGCAAGGGCTATCAAGGAGGAACCCACTGGTCTCTTCAGCTGCCTAAAGGAGGCGTTACAAAAGACATCATCTTCAAACTTATGCAGGGAGAGGAGAACATGCAACATCTATAAGCTCCAGCAAGGGATATTCCAATCAGATATAAGGAAAAGTGTTTTCACAATGAGTGGTTAGTGCTCATGAAAGGGCAGCATGCCCAGAGAGGTTACAGAGTCTACCCCTGAAGATACAGAGGACCTGACTGCATAAAGCCACTGTAGCTTCAAAATTAGCCCTTCTTTGGATTAGGTGACTGTCTAAATTATTCCCTGATTATAAATGCTAACTCAAGTAACCAACTGGAGTAGAAAACAAATTCAAAAAAAGAAGGAACTGCATTTACTCGAGAGCTAGAAATAGAGTTGTCATGAAGTATCTTGTTTAAGCAAAACTATTTCCATACTTTTCACAGTAGCCCTGATTTAGCCTCTATAGGACTGATTCATTCTTACAAAATGAACAACTTCATAAGAAGACATTTAGCTTTGGAGATCATCTTGCTACTTATTTTAGGTACATAACTTGTTTCTTTTCCAATGTTTAGCTGGAAAAATGACACAAATTACATCAACCAACAAAATTATATAAAACATCAAAGAAAGGTAGGTGTCAACAACAGAAGCATTACTTGCTTCTATAATCCTATAAACATCTCAATACTTGCCAAATTAATACCAAGAAAACCACTTAGAATTAAATAGGCAGAAAAAGGCAGCTCTAGCAAATTCTATTAAAAGACAGCTTATGCTGTATAAGTTTTACAGTCTTTGGTTTCTAAAGTTAAACAAGAAGTATTTTGCCATCAGCTTGTTACAGTCTCTTACTTCTTTTTCACCACTAATTAACAAAATAGCCTCAGACTCCAGTGAAAGAACATGTAAGGACACTTCCTCCAGGTATGACCTAAGCGTAATTATTACTTCCCTGAACTGGAATTAAGATCTCCTAAACCAGGCTTCTCCTGGGATACCTTCCAAGCAACATTTCTGAGACTGGTCCATAAGAAGGTAGGAATCTCCTCATACCCAGAAAATGGCTAATTGACTGGGTAAACCACTACATAAAAACTGTAAAATAACAAGGACCATTTATTTTATTCTGCTCAGATGAAGACAGATGACTAAAGCCATAGAAATAGAAATAACTCATAAACACAAAAAACCAGATTATTATTCTACATTGGTTACATTCTACATGTATCTTTGTTAAGCTTTTTACTAAAGCACAGGTTACCTTTAAGATGAGTAGTGTTTTTAAGAAAGTTAAACCACTGGTTTCCCTCTGTGTTAGGTGGTGATACAAGGTCATCATCTTCATCTTTCAAGTACTAGAAAAGAAGCAGACATTTATATGATTGCATTTAAAGAATACGGGACATAAGAATCCAACTCCAGCATTACCCCTCGCAAGTCTGGTAAACATTTAATTTTAATTTAACATTAAGTCTTTACTTAGAGTTAAGTATAATCTTTAAACTAAATACTCCACCCCTTCTAGAAACAGTGAGAAAAATCAACTATTGTCTGAGATCACACAGTGATAGTTCCATAGAAAACTGATTTTTGAATCAAGTTTGAGCACAAGTGTTTTGAAATACAGCGATTAATGGTATAAAGACAAATAAACACATTACAGTTTTATGTTACTATTGCTGGCTGTGAAGAAGTTTCGCTTTCCCTAAAAATACAGCGTATGTAAGGTAAAACTATAGGATATGGTTTTAAACACTACTTTTCCTAATAGGCGAAAATAATTAAAACTCTCCAGTACCATTACTGGAATATGCCACACAGAGCAAAAGGGACAAAGAAGAAAAGTGGGCATAGCTTTAAATTGTCTTTATCTAAAGATTTTCTCATTTAGTTTTTTGCCATTTATTCCCTAGTTCTTTACCTGGCCAACTCTCTCCACATTGAAATATTTTCCTTTACGATTGTAAAGTTCTGGTGCCTGAAAAAATAATGCAAACAAACCCATTATTTAAACCCAAAGTTAATGAGAAGTAATATACAAAAAAAAATGATTGTGTAATTTGATTACAAGATTTTTCAGCTGGAAAAAAAAAATAGAGTCAGATTCTGTACCTGGCAAACCTGTAACCTACCTCGTTAAAGTGTTCAGTAAGAAAATCAGCAACAAACGTGATATCTTTTTGAGTCATCTAAAAGGAAAAAAAACCCAAAAAACAGTGAGAAAAGCAAAGGATAAGAAAATACATTTCAATGAGCACAGAACACACAAGATCCCCCAGCCTGTCCTCAAAGAACACATGCTTCATACTCCAACCTGCTTGGGAGCCCTCTGCTGAACTCACTCTAGTTTATTCATGTCTGTCTTATATAGGAGGGCCTCAAACCAGAGAAAGTATTCCAGATGCAATCTGATGAATGCTAAGTAGGGAGGGCTCCTGATAGTACAGCCCTGGTTACTTGGCCACCTTTGTTGCCAGGGCACACTGCTGGCTCATGCCCAAGGTCCATCCCAGCAGACCTGCTCCTCAGCCAGTTGGGGCTCTGCTGTGCAATTGCAGGTGGTCACTCTTACCCAGAACAGAACCTTGCATTTGCCCTTGCTTGTCCCCACCTGTGCATTCCTCCAGCCTATCTATTTCCCTCTGGAAGGCACCTCAGCCTTCAAGTGTATTAAATGGTTCACCTACTGTGATGGTTTCTGCAAACCTGATGCAGGTGTATTCCATCTCCCCTACTAGAGCACTGGTAAAGATATTAAAATCGTATTCTGATTATGTTAGTCATTCAGAGCATATAAAGAGCTGCTAAGAGGTCTCGACTTCATACAGCGCACTAAAGAAAGAGTAATATTTACAATAAAACTGAAAAAGTAATTCATGTGAGAGAGCATATTAGTGTAAATCTGCAGGCATCAACTTTCTCAAAGAAATGACAGACACTATCCTTTAAGTTTAGGCAAGCAGAATACAGAATATGCCACCATTTATTAGAAAAAATTACTACTACCTTGTTCAGCTCTGGAAGCACATGGTCTTCTGACATCCTCAACATGGCTGAGGGAAAAATTATATTCTTACTGCATTAATATCAATATGTTTTCCTAATATTCTTAATTTTCCATGGCTATGTAATAAACCACTGTTAATAAAATAGGAAAGATTATAATATGTCAGAAGCAAAAGAGTCTGGAAGAAAGAATTTGTAAAATTGAGACTGAAATTAAGCCTCCCTTGCTTTACTAGTTTACAATACAAGTCTTGGCAAATATTTATTTTTAATCTTTTCCAACTGCACTGTAGCCTGTACAAGATTGAAAATATTAGAAAAGGGGTTGATAAGAATGTATTCATGCACATAGAGTAGTAAAACAGACATAAAACACATGAATAGTGTCCCGCCCAGAATAATGAGTTTTAAAATTTTACATCAGTGAGTCTTAGATAAACAGTTCTCTGTTCAGTTTCAACACAAACACAGTGAACATTTAAATAATGGAAGTTCTAACATTATGACAGAGAACTCTGATAGTTCTACTTTCTCCAATTTTAAAAATTATAATTATTATATTCTTGCTATTAAGTGCTAACATGGCATTCCTGGTGCTTTTACAGTATCTGGTAAGACTGCTTAATTTTTTTGTAAAGTAGTTCTAAAAGGATCAATTAAATATTATAAACCTATTCATAACTACTTGACAAGAATAGGCTGGCTAACATATAGCAATTCCTTCTGACATCTTACCTACAGCTACCCAGCTACAACTGGAGGTGACTATTAAGTGTACCCCGACATTCAGAGACTGTTTACATGTATGCATAACCTTATGGCTAACTAGGTCTCCCCAGGAGAACACAGCAAGTGATAGAGTAAGGAGAGTTAGACTATCCTTCAAATATGGTATAATCTATATACTAGTTAAATTTCTCCAAGTTAAGACCAGCAAATTGCTCACAAAGCTGACAACAGTCTGGAGCATCATTACAGCATAAGTATATATTTAATACCCACTGTTCACACAGTAATTTTAACAGAGAATTATCAAATTTGTGATCTACATATTACACAATATTATAATTATTTGATGGTAACTGTTTATAGACATTCAGAAATTTTCTATGATAGAAATAAACAGATGATCATAGCTAAGCCTGGTTTAACTACTTGCCAACATTTCAATGCTTACAATACAAAACAAATACTGGATGCTTACTCTGTCATCAAGCTTACCAACATAAAGCCATCGAAAAAATGCTTTGAAGTTTTTCATACTACTGTCGATAACCCTGAATAAGAAACGAGAAATTATCAAATGTCGTAAGCTGCTCCAGGCTTAAGCCCCATCTTTACTACATAAAGCTCTGCAAGCAGTATCAGGGTTTTTTTTTTTATGTGCCCAGCGCAACCTTCCAAGTAGGACTGCTCTTGGGGTGTGAATCTTTGAGTTGCAGTGAGACAAGGTATAAGCTCACCACCAACAGAGTAGCCTTGCTCTCCCAACCTCATGCTTTTCCTTAGATACAAGACTCAATAAGCATATTTTATAAACTCTCCAGACATTATACTTACTGAAGCAGCTCATTTGCTTTCAGGATGAAAGAACCAACAGCAGTGATAGCCTCTGCAAAAAGAACTAACCATTACTATTAGGCTTTCAAAAGTGAAATCAGGGTTGGTTAAGTAGCACACACATTACTGTACCTTCAATTCCAGACGCATCCAATCCCAGAGACTCATATTTTTGTTTCCATAAAGCCATTCCTTTCAATTCACTCAAGTGGTATAACAGTGCCTCAGAGCCACTAGGAATGCAGAAGAAAGGATCATCATCTTTTAGCACCCTTTGAAAATTCACTGCTTCACTACATGCTATGTTTTCATCATTTACTGTGCAAAGAGGAGAGCTTTGCAGAGTGGTGGTCTGGCAAGTAAAAGTATCACTTCACAGAAAAGCAAATACTGTCCTAATGATTTTAGCCACCATACAAAGTTGGTGTGAATATTTTGCACGTCCTGTAAGCACACCAGGCAGTGATATACAAGAGATGTGCCATGAAGATTGTTCAAAATAGTTCAATAGCTCTCCATTACCCAAGAGTAAAACAGTACATTTTGTCACAATCATGGTCTCTGCACCAGCACAGCTACTTACAAAGAACCACCAATATGCATACTGTTTTTCAGCAAGGCAGATAATATGCCATTTTGTCTATAATTCATTGGATATTCTGTGACTTACCTCTGTAAATGACTTATGACCAACTTTTGTATACTGGAATACGAAGACTCTATGGACTGACCAAGTTTTTTTAAGCCCTGTTAGAAAAAGAAACACAAACACATAGTAACGTTCTGTTAGCTTAACAGAATAGTGATTAAAATATATTGAAATAATTATTCGAATATGTTAAACATTAACATACCTTTACTGTCAGTTGGTTCATTAATAACGCCTGAAGCTCCAGACTGTGCAGAGTAGGAGAGAGAACCAAATATGCATTCATTGTGTATTTCAATATCAAAGGCAAATGCATACTCAGATAAAGCAACAGTAACTACCTTGCTTTGCCCCATAACAACAGCTGCATAAACTCATCCTGAACAGAAGTGGTTGTATTCTTTTCCTGTCAGTCAAAATGATTGAAATAGATTGGTGAAGAGATTAAATCCAGGCTACCAAATAATCTCACAAACACTTGAATTAAAGTATATTGGAAAACCCAGCCCACATCCTTGAATGCCGAAAGCAGACTACTGATCTCTGGAAATTTTCTAGTATTTTAAGTTATTTTCAATTGTATTACCCAGTAAAAATTCTAAGCAGTTTGCCACCACCAATAATCTGCTCTTAAGAAAATACAGAAAATTACTTGATTCTACTATTTCATAGCCACAGTACCTGGACAAACTTTGTTAGTCGTGAGTCCATCTGCATCAGTATTTCTTCCCATGCTTCACACATGCACGTCAATGACAACTTTATATACTGTAATATAGATACAGTCATCAGTGGTTTTTTGCTGGTTTTTTTCATCCCTTTTTCCTCCTTTAATATACATGCAACAACTGGATGCTATTATACCAAGTGAAGCTATACTGCAGATATTATATAACATTTATTATCAAATTCCAAGTTAGAACTCTACATTTACTTAAAACCAGCTTAAGCTTCCTACTAGAAAACATTTCTTTTACTTGCATTAAGAATATTGAGGCTGGTAGGAACTGTGATATTAAGACAATATTGTAACATAACTGTACCTGTAACAGAGTTGAAATGTGAGTAAATTTCCGGGCCATTCGAGTTACCTCAGGTAAGTAACTTGATAACAGACTACTGTCCAGCTATAACAAATGAGATACACAACAGTTTACAGATGATGATTTGTCTTTCAAGAAATTTTAGATTACAGAAATTAAAAGACAGATTGGAAGAACCAGCAGAAAAACTGATTATTTCTCATTTCCTAAAGTTTATTTTAAGAGAGAAATAAATTTAATTCAAAATGGCAATCTATAAAAAAAACTCCTGATAAGGTACATCATTTTGGAGTTGTAAGAGTTATAGTTTCAAGGATGACTGTTCTGAGTAGGCTAGATAATCAACAGAACTACTGATGTGCCTTTGTATGCAGAATGAAGAAAATCTGAGTAACCATAGTTGAATAGATGAATGTCTAATTTGAACTAATATTGTAAAAGAATGCCTCAGATCGTCAGCATCAGGCTCACTGGTGAAGCTGCAGTTTTACAGAGAAATCCAAAAGCCAAATTGTGAATTTCAGAAAGGCTGGAAATAGTAGTTAGGTTTTTTTTTCCCCCTCCAAATAATGAGAAAGCAATAAAGATACCAGAAAGTAATTAGAAAAGCAGTTTCACTTATAAAGAACATTTTAAAGTTACTTTACTTGCCTGAAAATACGTTATCTCAGCTTCGCTGTCTGAAGAGTCTCGTATCTCTGTAATAACCGACAGTGATTTCAAATCACTAGACAAACATAGTCCACGACAAGAGCCTGCCACCTGAAGGATTCCAGTTTGAAAGTTAATGAAATATTACATTTCCTCTAAGATGTATTTACTGCTGTCACACATACAAAGACAACTGTGGTCAACAACATGTAAAAACAAAGCAAAATTTTTCAGCTACTGTTCAGGAGCAAAGCCACTCATTACTGTGAATTAACATGGAACTTCATTTCATTTGAAACAAGGTGTCAAAACCACCAAGGATCTTTCCAACAACAGCCACACAACCCAATCAACAGAAACAACTATTATTTTCTTTAAAACTCAGCAACCTGCTTCCACATACACATGTATTTTTTTTCATTCAGTTCAGCTGTAGTTTGGTGTATTATGAAACACAGGTACAGAAAGGAATGCAACATACCCCAGTTACTGTAGCAATCTTGAACATTCCATAAGCATAAATCTCAATAAATCCACAGCTGCCACCAAGGACGAGAGCATTAAGCCTATAAAGATAGAAGAATGTGTTGATGAGCACAGTGAAACAATTATAACGCATACAAACATAATTCTTTACACTTAAAATTCCATCCCTTTACTAAAGATGCTCTAAAGAATCTCTGAACAAAAAGAAACACTGTGCTAATGTCAGTATGTTTAAAAACAAAACAAGTTTCAGTGCCCTTGATAAGACCTCCTCTAACATCTACAGAATGAGTAGCAACTACTAAATTAACTAATAAAATAGGGGAAAAAAAGCAAACCAAAAAACCCAAAAAAACAAACAACATAGGCACACAAGTCCCTCTTCGCTAATATTATATCTTCCAAAAGAAAAAGAGAGAAGCAGTTTCTAGCAGCAGCCCATCTGTCAATACAGTCTTAAGGAATAACTGGTGATAGACAGATGGCATTTTTTTATTATTTTTTTTTTTTAATAAGGAGGATGCTTCTCAGTGGTGAGACTGTAAAGAACAGCAAAAAAAGCAAATGGAAAAACAAGGTACTCCTCAAAAATGCACCGCAAGCATGTCACAAAACCAACCTCAGTTTGCTAAACTACACTTTCTCCAGCTTCTCCTATTTCCCAATAAGAGACATTTACCTTAAAGTAACCCTAAACCAGCTGATTTCAGAGCTAATTTTATCTTAGTCACACTCGTGCAAACTCATAGGAATTTCCCATCTGTAACAAGATTTTACCAGCTTAAGTAACACAACATAGCCTTCAAACGCAGCCCATGAAACTTCTCCCAAGGAAAAGAATATATGGCACCAACAGCAGCTGCTGATAAAGTGCCTTATAATCCCTCTAAATTGAAGAAGGAAAGTATAAACTGATAGAGGCTTTAATATATTTTTGAACTATACTTTTGTGCACGAAAAAAAGACATTACATATCCTTTCTTCAGGACCCTTAAATACAGATTATGAACAACATAAAAGTAACCCCACTAGTATCTATTATTTTATAGCTTTAAATAAAACAACAAAACAACCCACATACAGAATTTACCTTATATCACCCAGAAGCTTCATAATCTCATCTGACTTTTCTTCACTGAAAATACAGAATGTGTTATTAGGGTTTGTGCAGCTTGTCTCAATACCAGAAAACAAAATAAAACAAAAAATAGAGAGATAAAATGCCAATTTCTTACCTGAAAATTTTTGCAGTAGTACTGTAACTGAAAATAAAATAAAAATTCTCAATAACAGTGAGCAAACCACTAATCCAAAGCACCCATACTCATTAGAGATGAATAACCAAAACAAAGACAATGAACAACAAATTGTATCTTCCCACACTTAATAGTATAATGCTTACTTTTTTGGTAGGGCTGGTAATTTAGGCAAAAGGAGATTTGATTCATCCTCAGCATTGTAAAAGGAAGTGAGAACACTGAAAAAGAAGTAAGACTGTCTTTACCACCCAAGCTGTAAAAATGGGGGCAAAGAAAATTTCTAACTTCAGCATTACAGTATAGTCATTACATCATAAATATTAGTTACAAATATAAGAGGATGATTCCCTATGGAACCTTTAGTAATTTATCAAATGATCAAACTAATAAAAGAAGTCTGAAAATCTCTTTTTTATTTCCACCAAAGAAGAATATAAAGTTTGTATCTGCTGACTCAGTAGCTTGCTATGAAATCCCTCATCTCCTGCAATACAGTTACTGACCAACGCTTTCTGTTTAAACCCTGTACAACCCTGCAGTATAACTCACCCATACTTCAGAAAAGCTATAGGCACATTACAGTGAGAGGAAGACTACATTGCAATACTAAATACCATACCTCAGACACGCCAGAAGGAGGAGATTCTGCATAAGGAAATAAGTCTATTCCCATCAGGGGAAGAACGATTTAAGATGAAGCTATTTCCCTGACATTTTAAGACTGGTATTTTCTGGAGGACAGTAGGATCTAACATTAACTCCCTTTTTTAAAATCAATGTTTTACTTAATTATTGTCTAATACTGCAACAAGGTGCATGTCAGAGGTTTTTGTAAGACCACAGAAACAGGGACCATGAATGCCATAGAGCTCATGGTCACTAATGGCAGTCTGACTTCCTGAAGCAAGTAAACCCACAACAGAAATGCCAGTGGGGTTGAATGTAACACCAAAGACACACTGTGAAAGTTGCAGCACCAAACTAAAGATCTTGAAAACACAAGTGAAGAAAGGCTTCAGTATAATACTTATTCTAATGAAACATTAATAATGTTATTAACATATAACATATTAACATTATTATTATAAGCTTAATAAATTAATTGATACTGAAGCAAAATGGATGTACAAGCTAACACTAGATTGAAGTGGACACTAAAGATCATACTGCAGTTTTTGTGTATAACTTAATGGACCATAAGACTAAGATATCAACACTAAAAATATGTGTATGAAAAGTTTCTAGTCTAACAAAACGGAAAATTTCAGCCAAATGGTAAAAAAAAGCCAGAGCTATGTAATATATTATTTTATATGACTGCTTATAATGTTCCAAGCATAAACTACTAGCAAGGTGGCACTACATAGCCCATAATCTACTTTCAGGGTTTTTCAAACTCACCTGCTTTCCTCAGTTACTTCCATCCAATGCATGTATGTAATAGATGAGTCCACAGAGAAAGAGTGCAAGCTTTCAGGTTTTTCTACATCACACAGAATAATCCGCTTGGTATCAGTAAGGCCAAAAGCCAGAACTAGAGGAAGACAAGTAAAATATATAAATAACCAATGTGCAAAATTCAGTACTTTATACTGAACTAGAAAATGAAGTGTCTTCAAAGCCAACTTATGGGCAGAATTTTCTTTTTCGATGTACAGTCCTTCAAATTCTCATTTGAAATCTGCTTACTGGAATTGAAGTTTGAACTCCTATCATATTTTAGGTGATAAATTTAAGTCAAAGGTCTGATTTCACAATTATCTATCTACATGTTGAACTGAACATGCTTCTAACACTTCTAACAGCAGTTCTGACACAGCAGAGGTTTCAGGTTTTTGCAAATTTGAGGCCATAATTTCATATAAAGACTGTCCACCAAGAAGGTTTGGGGTTTATTACAACAGAATAAAATTTTAAGACTCACTAAGCAACCTGTGCATCACCTTCTTAACTTTATTCATCCGTAAAGCATATGGCAGGTACAGGTTTCTGTGCTTGCTACCTTGTAATCACAGACAACCAGCTTAAAAAGAAGTTTCTTAAACTCCACCTACTCCATCATAAAACAACATGAGTAGTTTTCACCCATATGTCACAGAAGACTGTTCCCATTTTCCCACCAATAATGTGTCAAAAATACCCCCAAGATTTCCTCCTAATAATTTAACATTATTTCTGTTGATAAGGAAAAGGAGCTTTTTTTTTTTTTTTTTTTTTTTT